>RJWK010006849.1:16011-51466 GCA_004363435.1 Platanista minor | reverse complement strand
GATAGCTAGTGGGAAGCAGCCACATAGCACAGGGAGATCAGCTGGGTGCTTTGTGACCACCTAGACGGATGGGATGGGGGGGGTGGGAGGGAGACGCAAGAGGGAGGAGATATGGGGATATATGTATATGTATAGCTGATTCACTTGGTTATAAAGCAGAAACTAACACACCACTGTAAAACAATTATACTCCAATAAATATGTTAATAAATAAATAATAATATAGGCTCAAAAAAATACAAAACATGGCACTAGGTCTATTCACAATAGCCAAGACATGGAAACAATGTAAATGTCCCTCGACAAATGAGTGAATAAAGAAGATGTGGAACATATATACAATGAAATACTACTTGGCCATAAAAAAGAATGAAATAATGCCATTTGCAGCAACATGGATGGACCTAGAGATTATCATACTAAATGAAGTATGTCAGAAGGAGAAAGACAAATAACATATAATATCACTTATGTGTGGAATCTAAAATATGACACAAATGCACTTATTTATGAAACAGAAACAGACTTACAGATATAGAGAACAGACTTGTGGTTGTCAAGGGGAAGGGGAGTCGGGGAGGGATGGATTGGGAAGTTTGGGTTAGCAGATGTAAACTATTATATATAGAATGGATAAACAACCCCAAGGTCCTACTGTATAGCACAGAGAACTATATTCAATATCCTATGATAATCCATTATGGAAAAGAATATGAAGAAAGAATGTATATATATGTATAACTGAGTCACTTTGCTGGTACAGCAGAAATTAACATAACATTGTAAATCAACTATACTTCAATAAAAAATTTTTTAAAAAGAAAAATAAAATAAAACATGGTGCCAGGGTGTGCAAACCATGACTGAGCCCTCGAAGCCCCAAAGGCATGGCCACAGTTAATGTGCCTGGTAAGCATGGTAGTGATAGTGTCAGGAGCTCAACTTCTGGGCTCAACTTCATCACTCCAATGGGCATCCACCCTGATGAACCTTTCAAACCTCAAGTATGGACTTGATTAAAGGAGAAAGAGAAGAATGTAGTAAACATGAAATGGGCACCATACATGTCTGTAGACCACTAGAAGTTTCACACCTCTCTGCAAAGCTGTGTGGGTTTGTCCAGAGGTCACAGTGTTATTTTCCTCTGTTAGAAGGATGACAGAGATGGGTTTGATGTATTTCGTTGCCTATACTGTTTTGTTTTAGTCCATTTCAATGGAAAATGATTTTTTTTTTTTTTTTTTTGCGGTACGCGGACCTCTCACTGTTGCGGCCTCTCCCGTCGCGGAGCACAGGCTCCGGACGCGCAGGCTCAGCGGCCATGGCTCACGGGCCCAGCCGCTCCGCGGCATGTGGGATCTTCCCGGACTGGGGCACGAACCCGTGTGCCCTGCATCGGCAGGAGGACTCTCAACCACTGCGCCACCAGGGAAGCCCGAAAATGATTTTTTTTAAAAAACCAAGGGAAACATTGAGTGCCCTGTGATGGTTACTAAAGCTTGGAAAAATATCGTGTAAAGTTATTGGCAGCTGCTAGGAAAGTTGTATTTGCTGTTCATAACAAGGTTTTTGTTTTTGTGCCCTGTGCCCAGAACAATTTGCTGTTTGAAATGTAATATGAGTAAAACTGCTGGATGTTTATATTTCTCTAGTGGAATTATATCAAATCATTGAGTGGAGGTTTAAATTATGAATTAATTGTAGTGAACGGAATGTTTTGCATTCTTTGCTAGAAGCTAAGAATAATGACTGGAGGAAGTCCCATTAACATTTACTGTGGACTAACTCAGACAGTGGGTGAGGTATTGGTATATGTGTTTGCTTTTTCTTTCAACGATGTGTTGCGATATTAAACCATCTGTTCTTGTGCATAAACAGTTTCCTGGGATTCAAATGGGATTATGGGATATGATATGGTTCTAGGATTATTATGGGGTGATCAGACTGTTTATAATAAAATCTTACATTAGGCACCTTTTAATGATCCTTAAAAAGAAATCACTCCAGGCTTCAGGTTGGTAAAACATCTCCTAGTGGAGGCAAATTGTTGTTTATAAATGTTGGTATGTTCATTTTAATTATCAAACTCCTAAATTAAATGTAAACTTTCTAGGTCAAGATGATATTTTTGTACTTAAATGTGGACTATAGTTCATTTTGAGGATTAAGTCTAAGTAGACTCATTCCTAATGGCTTTTCATTATTATTATTTCATTATCACCAAAGGGAAATAGTCCTAAGAAAAGTTATAAAGCCCCAACTGACCACTGTGCCGGATAATAGATTTATCTATAAACTCAATAAAAGTTACATGTACATGTTTGAATATGAATATATATATAAATATAAATAAATAGCATCAGTCAGATTTCTGAACATTTCAGAGCATTCTAGGTATGAATTTGTGAGCAAAATTTTAATATTTTCAGTCTATCTAGCAAAAGATATCCTTCTGGGGAAAAAAAAAAATTTACATTAGTGATTCTCATCCACTTTCCCACCCAGTACACTTGAGTAATATGGCAGGATCCCATGAAGAGTGGTGTCTCCTCACTGGTAAGGAGTGAAAGAATGGGTAGGAGAAGGGATCACATGTAAGTACCACTAAGGGGAGCCCCTAATTGCTTTTAATACACTCTTTCTGTTGGACTATTCACTCTTCACCTCCCTCTCTTGAGAATCACAGATTGAAATAGATTTAATCCAGATGGGCAGCTTTTCAATTGCTTTCTCCAATTGCAAATTTAAAATAACTTTGCTTTAGTTTTCAAGTTTATGAGTACTTTAACACAAACATATTTTTATATCAGGCAGGGGTAATATGTGCATTTTTAAATTCATTTGCTGATTCTCTTTGCTATGCATACAAACTGTACTTGCATTAATGGTTGCTATACAGTGAGACCTATACAGTAGTGGGTGAATCGTGGATATAAAGGTGTGACTATTCTGTCTTCATTATTACAGCACCATCCAGTAGAAAACCAGGAGACCCCCTGGTCATATCAGATATCAAGAAAGGCAGTGTGGCACACAGGTAAGAAAGATGGATTTACTGATTCATCCCAAGGTATTTCTTAATTACAGCAGAAATGACCTCTTCCACACCCAAGACAACCTTGCTAATAGGACATGGTATTCTCAATATTTTCCAGGCAGCCACGATTAATCGATTATATTTGACGTCCCTAATGTCAATGGCTATGTAGAGCTCTCCCCCGGTGTCAGTTTATTTCTGCACCCAGTGCAGACAACAATCACCTGAAAATGTTTTTTAGGGTCATTCATGAGTCCAACATAGCCTCCCCTTCACTGATCATCTTCCGTCCTTCACTTTTCCCGCTAAAAACCTGGAAGTGGCCCCAATGATGAGAGTCACCCCACATGGAGATAATATCTTAGGGGAGAGTTTTGCTAGATGCCAGAATGTCCTCCCTAGTCAAGCCAGGTCCTTGAGCCTTAAACAGTGTGTATGTATCCTATTTGGTTCATAGACCACAAAAATCAGGGAGCCTCAAACTTTCAATTTCACAGGTCAAAAATATATTTAAGTGATTAGGAATATTGATGTAAGACTGTTAACTTTCTTTTTATTTTCCAGTTAAGGACTTAAAAAATCCCATCTGTTATCACAGTCATTTCATTAAAGAAATGTTTTAAAACTCAAAAAGTAGGAAGGACATTGTATGAACTTAGGTATATAGGTATAGGCTCAGATACTGTGACAAGGAGACATAAACGGAGTGGATCCAACAAGACAGAAGTTTGTCTCTCATACAGCAGTTGGGAGGTAGACAGGCAACGCAGGGCTGGAGAAGCAGCTCTGCCATCCTCTCCAGCTTCTCCAATCATTGTGATTTTCCAGCCATAGAAGGGTGGTGGGGTGGTGCAGAGAGAGTCTGGGGTGTGTATCTTTAGGGGATGACCCAGAACAAGGAAGGGAGAATGGATTCTGGGAAGCAATTAGCAATCTCGGTCACAGACATAATGCGTCAAGGATGGTTCTTACCGAAACATAACCTTCCTTACAGATATGTGTGCATATACATACAGAAGCACCTGCAAGCACATATACCTTCTCATTGTTTTTCTCATCTCATGATGGACCTTTAAAAACTTTCAAGACCTGAAGCAGTCCATCCATAACCAGTATTAGACTCTCAATGGCCACCTTCCAGATAGGTAACATCCAATTCACCTTTTCTCCCTACTGCAGCCATAGTGAGTTCCCCAGTGCAGGTGGAAATAGCGGAGACACCAGGACTCAGACCTCCCCTAAGTCCATCCCACCTTGACTCGCCTCACTCCCTGTATCCTCTCCTAGTATCTGGACTGCCAAGGACCAAAAGTGGTGCAACAATCTGGAGAAGCATAAGGACACCCACGCTGTGTAAACTTGGGCCCATTACCCCCCTTCTTGGAAACCTTAGAATTCCTGAGTGATGCTTATATGGTTGTCCTGGTCTAATTGAAGAAAGGAGAAGAAAAATATTTTTTAATACTCTGCAATTTAATGTCATGGCAGCCATCCAAATTAAGACTGGAAAAAGGGGATTTGTCAATAAAATGCAGTTTTAAAAGTTGAAGAATCTTATTTCTTCTAAAGACTACCATAATGCTGCTTTGTGCTAAATGCCTCTTAAATGGCCTGGTTAAGTGCTCATCATTAATCATGCATTTGCTATGCCTTTACTATCAGAACGGGAACCCTGGAACTTGGGGATAAATTACTTGCCATAGATAACATCAGGCTGGACAACTGTTCCATGGAAGATGCAGTTCAGATCCTCCAGCAGTGTGAAGACTTGGTGAAGCTGAAAATCCGCAAAGATGAAGATAATTCAGGTATTGATAACCTCCTTAATTAAGACTGATTTCTCTAACTGCCTGTCTGTCACCAAAGATATTAGATCTTGGTGTTTTACATACAACAGCTGGCTAGTGACATTGCAGCAGTGTTTTTTTGTAGATAAGAGGGTCTTTAAATTGGGCATTGAGAGTGTAGTATGAATTTTAAATAATGGTGCTTTTAAATGATATAATTAAGATATTGTCATTATATAAACATTATAGCTATATTAAAATAACTTAAAAGATGAAAACTAAGTCATCACGTGATACCACTCTAATACAATAGAACTGGTCATTTTCTAGTTGATATTATATTACGTAATTATAATCACAGTGAGTGTTCTCTTTTTTCCTTAGCTTTATAAACATGTTACCATTTTACAAACCCTTAATAGCTATCATTTTAATTTACTGCCCATAATTTATTTACCATTCTTTTCTTCTTACTTAGATTGCTCCCAGTTGTTTTATTACTGTAGGTGGCACAATAACCGATCTTTTTATGCGTGGATCTTTATTCAACTTTTTTTTTTTGAATTATTTCCTTAGGAAATATTCCTAAAAGTATGGTGACTGAGTCAAAATAAAAAGGGAATTTTTATGACTCCTGATGAGTCTTGTACCATGTTGCTTTCTAAAAGGGCATTGTTAGTGCTTCCAGTAATGTGCGAATACAGGAGAGTAGTGCTTCTCAAACATGAGAAGGCCTCAGAATCACCTGAAGAGCTCGTTAAAACACAGTTCCTGAGCACTCACCCTAGGTGGGGCCTGAGACTGTCATTTCTAACAAACTTCATCACGATGCTGCTGTGGACCAAGACCCAGCAATCTGAGTAGTCCCACAGCAGACACCCTTTTGTCTGATTTTGATAAGAACCCAAGCTAACTGAAAAAAGTTCATGAACTGAAAGAGTCAACTAATGTGGGGATTTATAGAAAGTGACATATATCTATAACCTAAACATTTAAAAATTTACCAATCTTATGGGTGAAGCCAACACTTTCTGCTGATTGTAATTACAAGTCTTTTGACTTGTTTGCCTAAGTCATACCCATAATATACAGTTTATGATTTCCAGGTTTGGTTGTTGTGTGTTGTTTTGCTTTAATGCAGTGAGAATTTAAATAATTTAAAGCAATCTGAATGCTTACTCCATCTAGATTTTTATTTTCCCAATGTTTTCAAGTTTTTCCTCTATGTAATTAACTGTTGATTTTTTGCCTAATAATCCCCCTTACTGAATCTTTCCAAAGCATTTGATTTTTTCATAGATCCAATATACTCATATTTCATAGGTTATGTAAGATTCATTAAATTACGTAGTTACAGTAACAAGTAAAACTGGAATAAACAGGATTTGGAATAATCATAATTGACTCTAAACTTTTAAGCTTTTGACTCAATTGGTAGCAGGAACAGAGGTACACGGGGTACTACAGAGGGAAACCTATTATTCTGGAACATTCAATGGCATTGGTCAGTATGTTTTACAAAGAGGATGGAGAGTCACAATGAATCCAGTAAATTGGTTAAAGGGAGATTGGTTAAGAGAGTTTCTACTGAATATAGTTTCATCCCAACCAATAATGAGCAGTTGTCAATGTCCTGGAATCTCCTGGAATCTAATCCTCTAGATCCAGAGTTCGTGGTCATGTCAGGCCTTGTGTTTATGATTCCTATTCAAAGTCAGAAAAAGTTGGTAGTTACATCCATCAGTACAGCTGGTAGAGATGATTATATCCAAATATATTTTATAATGAACGGTTAAAAATATGCATAGATTTCTACTAGTTATTTCCCAAGCAACTGATTTTCCACACCAACATTTGCATTTCTCTCCTAACAAGCATGCCTCAATGGCATTTTCTTTGGGGGATTTATTTAAAAAGAAGGATAAAGCCTCCAGCATCAGACTGGGTTCTGTCCTAGTAAAGAGGCAAAGCCCTGTGGAGAAACCCATTTTGCATGATTTGCCAAGCTAAGCAGATCTCAGCTACCTTCCTTGCAGAGTGAAGAAGCCAAGCCAGAGATGAATATGTATGGTGCTTGTGGTTGGCGATGTTCCCAGTTCCAAAGCCAGGCTGTGCAGACACACTGGGGGGAGTTTCAGAAACAACAGCTGAGCACTTGGAGAGCCAGATCTTACTCTCAGTTGCTTCTTTCCTTTGGCTCATTTTTCCCCTTTAGACCCTTCCCCCTACAATCCCTATGCCTAATACTATGGTAATGATCATGCTTGTTAGGGTTTTGTTTTGGGTTTTTTTTCTAATTTTAAGAAGTCCAATTTTTAAAATCCTAAATCCTTCCATTGAAAACCATGCACCTACCCAAAATAGACTGTAAATATAGGTGCAAGAGACATATTTACCCAAACCAGATTTTCTCAAGTTGTCATACTAAAATATACACCCACTTAAGACACGGTTTTATAACAGGCCATTATTTGAAAATTATCATCTGATCGTCATTTTGGAAGAATTTGAGTGTTTCTGTGTCCTCTTCCCCCATGAGAATATAAGTATAATTTGAGTAACTGAATCCTTTTTTATTCAGAGCAAAGCAAGGGGAAGGGATTAGTCAAAATGTAAAACCTGGATATAGACTAGCTCAAGGCCAACTATGTAGACATAAAGAGCACACACTTTTAAATCCAGCTCTACCACATTTGAGCTGTGTCCGTTTGGCCAAGTTACTTAACCTGCCTGAGATTCAGTACCATTTTCAGTAATGTGCATAAAATAATACCCACCTCGGGGAGCTGCTGTAGCTTGTTGAGAGAGAGATTTCCTGGTACAATCAGTATTCAGTAACTGGGAACCATTTTCATTATTATTACATCCTGAAACGCCTTTCCCCACATTAGCTCTGATCCTTGGTCAAGATATAAATGAGTGGGAAATAAGCATTATTCATGACAACAGTCACTGATTTTGGAAGTTTGCTGCCTTTTGCTTAATCTGAAATTAAGCTGGTGATTTAAATTGTTGCCATCCTTCGTCTCTGTATTTTAGAATGCTAATACTCAGTATATATTCTTCACTCCCTAAAATATTGCTTATACTAATATTGGACTTTCTGTACCAGTAGACTTCAGGAGTCTTCCAGTTCTTTCCTTAAGTGTCTGCTCCTCTCCATCCTTGCTTCTCTGATCAGTTACAGAAAGTTTATAACCATACTTGATATAACTTGGTTTCCTACGCTAGTAATACTGCAATTGAGTTTAACAGATGTTGCTTCAAAATGTAAGCCTGTCTTCCAGCTACAATAATTTTATTGCTCTGCCTTGTACTTTAAAGGAGATGGTAGAACTATTCTCAAACGTTGTTAAAGTCTTTGTTTTTCATTGTCATGCCATCAGCGTTTATTTAGTGTCTGTAAGGTACCAGGGACTGCCAGTTCTTAGATTAAAAAGGACACACAATCTCTGCCCTTAAATCCGTCACCCTGTGATAGGAGAAACAGAAGAAAATAATCGACAGTATTATGAACGTTCTAGGTGTGTGCACAAAACGTTAAGAGAACGTGAAGGCACCCATTTGAGACTGGGGAGCTCAAGGAAATGCTTCTAACAACCTTGGTCTTGAAAGTATTTGGGAGGTGTTGTTAAAATTAACCAGAGGAAGAGTATGAGCCAAAGGAAGTCAGAGAGAATGGCACATCCTAGTAGCAGATATAGCTGAAGCAAAACGTTTGTGTAAGGACTCAGTAGTGGGTGAATAGATGGATACACTGAAGCCAGATCATTATGGTCCTTCTAACTATGTTAAAAAATTTGAACTTTACCCCAGAAGCCAATGAGGAGCCATTAAAAGACAAAAAGCAGGGGAACACGGCCAGGGTATTTGGTCTGTGACCACTGGTTGTGGTCACTTACTGAAGTAATGACGAGGCATTCAAGAGAGTCTGCATTAACTCTGTTTCTAGCGCTGGCAGGGGGAAGCAGTAAAATAAAATGACTAAGAACACTAGGCTGACTTCACAAGTGACAAGCTGGGAAACTTGGGAAAATTAACTTCTCTGGGCATCAGTGTCTTCATCCACAATGTCCATTGAATGCGTCCTGCACATGGCAGTTTTAAGGATCAAAGGAGGCAATATATTGATATTTATGCACTCAGCGATAATGAATGGCACCAAGTGAGGCCAGTGAATGCAGACTATCAACAGCCATTATTAGGATGCTTTTAAAATTAATTTTAGCTTTATTTTACTATGGACAAATCTTTTGGAACACCTGGGATTGTAGGGAAACCCCCACCCCCCATATTCAGTGGCCGTTCTCTCTAGAGGAGCTTTTACATCTGTCATCTTTCATTACCACAGGAACATAAATCGAGTAGAGCCAGTCGGTGCTTGTCTGGGTCCAAACCTCTAGAACCATGGCTGTTACCTAATCCCCAGGCCCTCAGAGATGCAAATAAGATCTATTGCTTGAAATAAGATCTATTGCCTTGACTGCATCTAGATCCAACATAGCTGAAGAGGGGAGAGTTTGGAGATCTGAGAAAGAACCCTGAAGCAAAGGAGAGAATTTGGGGGAATTGTGGGAAGAAATACATGGAAGCTTCCAAATCTGTCCCAAATCATTTCTAAGGGTCCGCTCTGTATCACTGCCTTTGTGCCAATCGAATATACAGACGCTAATGACCTCTCTCTTGATTTAGAGCACCTCACTTCTAATACATAGCATGTTTGTAGAGACTAATAATTCAGTATTTTCCCTTCACCGGCTCTAATCTGCGTTGAGAAACATTTCCAGGCTGCAACTTGTCCCATCTAAAGCAAATTACCTTTTCACAATTTCAAATAGAGTCTTATGCAAATATAGCCTTATTAGTACCAGTTAAATCTACCCTTCAAAGATTTGGGCTTTCATCTTTCTTTTTTTCACTTCATCAGTGTTAAGCCAGCTAAGTAATTTGCAGCAGCTTTTTTCCCCTCACATCTAGGTTAAAGTAGCAGAAATGCCCCATCAGAGCAACCAAGAATGATCCTGGCTATGCGAAGAGCAGTGGTAGGGGTTGCTTTGGCAAGAGGCTGGCTGCAAGAAGAAACTCTGATAGATTTTTTTTTTAAGTACTCTTCCCTTTTTTCTGCTTTTTCTCAAAGTAGTAATGATTTTCAAACTCAAGTCAGCATCACAGTCACCCAGAGGGCTTGTTAAAACACTGGTGACTGGGCCCTTCCTCCAGAGTTTCAGATTCCTACGTGTCTGGGATAGAGCTGAGAGTTGGTATTTCTAACAAGTTCTCAGATACTGCTAAAATTTCTCATCCCAGAACTACACTTGAAGAAACACTGTCACAAGGCAACCTAATTTGGAGACTTGTAAATGATCACTTACATAAGGAAATTCAAATTCTACTCTTAAACACTCAACAACTCCTTGGAACGTGACTTTGGTAAGGCCAGTAAGGTTGGCCTTACTGGCACAACAGTAAGGCAGTTGTAGAGAGTATTGATGTAAATGGTTCGTTTTCTCAGGTCTGTCCACCTCCAAGATATGTAGCCATACTCTGTGAAATGAATTCCATTACTTTTAGTTGAAGTGAACTTTGATTGACCTGTACATTTATGCATTCCAAAGACCCTTTCCCAAATCCAAGCCTCCCAAATCCAGCTGCCGTTATGGATTCAAGCCAGATAGCATTCATTTTGTTAAATAGGCGGCACTCAAGAAGCCTGAAAATAACATTGCAGATGAGTAACGCTGCAATTTTGCATCTGTTCCGTGATCCCATTAATTTCCTTAACTAGAGCTGAGCAGAACAAACAAGTTGGCTGGCCCCCTTTCATCTCTTTTGCTAATAGTGGTAAACCTTCTGTTGTGATATAGAAGCTGTTTATAATATCATTAAGATCTGTTTAGGCTCACTTTGCAACTTCCTGGTGATCCTGCATTCTTCCTTCTCAGAAAGTTTCTGTTCTGGGTCAACACTCCAGTTGCTCCTTTCTAAGCTGGACCAGCCTCAAGGAGAGAGCGTCTCCGAGTGAGTGCTTCCACCTCCAAAATGGTCTGAGCGTAAATGGCAGTTATCACCTTCCTCCCAAGCTGCAGAGCCTTACTGCTGCCAGTTGGGCCAACGCCCGAGAAGGCAGATGGATTTGGAAGTGCAGCCTGCAGCTAACTCAGGCAACCCAGGCTTTATTCTCACTCTTTGAATGAGCCTGAATGGGTCTGCATCACCTTGGAGAAGGAATCTAGACCTTGGAGTAGCGGGAAGGGTGACTGACAAAGCTAGGAGCCAGTGACTGCCTGCTAACAGTCATTTGTCCTTTCCCTCATTTGTTTAGACATTTACTGGAGTCTTCTTGGTGCCAGGCATAGTTCTAGGCTCTGGGCATGTGAATATAAAAAATCGTAATTTTCAAGGTGATCCTGTTCTAATTATGGAGACACATAGAGCGAAAAGCATATATACTAGACCACGCATTCCTGATGGGGGCAAAAATTGGTTCTCAGGTATAAGGGAAAAGAATCTGAAAAAAATAGATACATATGTATGTATAACTGAATCACTTTGCTGTACACCTGAAACTAACACAACACTGTAAATCAACTCCACTTCAATTAAAAAAAATAACATTTGGTTCTCAGGGAGCAAAGGATCTTAGATATTACCATAGTTTGTGACCCTCCCAAGCTCAACCCTACCCGACTGACTCTTATTCCCTCGTATTTAATTTCTCTCATTAGGGAGAATTTAAATTTAATTCTTTTCCTTGATGGGAGGAGAGGAGGCAATAATTTTTTTTTAAAAGAAGTTGAGAAACACTAGAAAAATACACAGGAGCTGTAGGATCTCATAGGAAAGGTGTCTAGTCTCAGCTGAGGAGCCAGGAAGGCTTCCAGAGATATAAGACGTCTGAGCCAAGTTTTAAAGGAAGAGTAGAAATTCTCCGGGGGAGGAAAGACATCTGCTTCCAGGGAGTAACACGTGCAAGGTTAAAGATGGGAGCAAAGTGTTTTTAAATGGACCACAGGTCGTTCAGTGGGGAGAGAATTAGATTGGATTGGGATGGGAAAGGGTAGTGGAAGACAGAGCCTTCAGCCCTGTTCATGCCAAGGGGTTGCGCTTAATTCTTCAGAAATCTGGGACCTAACGGAAAGCTTCAAGGAAGAGAGTAACATGTTCAGATTTATGCTTTCAGAATATTCTGGGAAGAAAAGAGACGGAATTCAGTGTTGGCAGGACTGGTGAAAATAGATGTGGGAGAGAGGGGCAAAGTCTGGATCCGAAGTAGGAAAACAATTTAGGAAGAGACCGTCGCTGTGAACAACTAACTGGGCAGAGCTGACATGGGGCCTCCTCAAGAGCACATGGCAGTAGGATGCTCTGGGAACCCTGCCTGGTGGGCAGATGGGTCATAGGGTCTGGACGAGGCAGTGTACAGGCAGCCATCATCAGCTAAGAGAGTAAGGAAGCCAAACTAATTAAATGTCTCTTTACTCCAGGCATCCACATAGGGTTTTCTAAGGGAATTAATATTTTTCCTTTGTAAAAAATTACTATGAAAATATATTTAAAAATAGAGAAAGATGGTGTAATGAACCAGCCTACATCACCTAGCATCAACAGTTAGCAACTTAGAATCAGTCTTGCTTCAGATCTATCCCCACCCTAATTTCTGCACCCCACCCACACACTGAATTATTCTGAAGAAATTCCAGACATCATATCATTGCATCTTGCAAATATTATTAATGTATCCCTAAACAATACTCTTATAAAAGACTTCTAAAGTACATAACTAAATATCGTCACAATTTTAAATATTAGCAATAATTCTTTTTTTAATTTATTTACTTGTTTATTTGTTTATTTATTTTTGGCTGCATTGGGTCTTTGTTGCTGCGCGCGGGCTTCACTCTGGTGGCGGCGAGCCGGGGCTACTTCTCGCGGCGGTGCGCGCAGGCTTCTCATTGTAGTGGCTTCTCTTGTTGCAGAGCACGGGCTCTAGGTGCGTGGGCTTCAGTAGTTGTGGCTCGTGGGCTCTAGAGCACAGGCTCAGTAGTTGTGGCGCACAGGCTTAGTTGCTCTGGGGCATGTGGGATCTTCCTGGACCAGGGCTCAACTCCGTGTCCCCTGCATTGGCAGGCAGATTCTTAACTGCGCCACCAGGGAAGCCCCAAAATATTAGCAATAATTCTTAATGTCCTCAAATACGTACTCAATGTTCCCATCTCCCTGGTTTTCATATACATGGGTAGATAGACAGGTTTTTAAAAAACAGTTGGTTTGAATTAGGATCCAAAAAGAAGTATTCATTGCTTTTGGTTGTAACATCTCTTAAATTTACCCATTCTCGTTTTTGTTTCCAAGTTCTTTATTTGTTGACGGAATCAGAAATCAACTACATTTTTGTCATAATCTAAATATAGCATCACTTCTTCATTAATATACAGCCATTTTCTTGATTTGCATCTCACCACTATTTAAACTCGTTGAGTCCCTAACAATTGCCTTTTGTTATTGTGACGCCTCAGCTGCCTAATTTAAAATGTTCCTACATAAAGTGGCCTGAAACCATCCTAAACCGGTTTACTCCATTTCTGGTGTTATTTTGTCATCTTAGATGCAAGTTGCAAAACTGTCCAGAAATAACACAGGGCACTCACTCTAGGTTACCTGAAGAATGAGCTAGCTGGAACCAATCTCTCCCCCTTCTCCTGGTGAATGGGACTGCACCCCAGCTCACCTTCCTATGGGCCAGTGGTTGTTTTCATCTAGACTAAAGTTTCAACTGAAGCTTCCCACAGGTTCCGGGGTCCTGGGCAGCTGGGTTCCATGTACTTGGTAACGGCCATTTCCCACAACTCCCATGAAGAGCTGATGGCCACATCCAGAATGCTTGGTGCCCATTGACAAGGCAGTGCTCACACTTGCCCTGTAAGGGAGAAGGGCAATAAAAGGGCAGGGTCTTCCCACTGGCACACACACCCACGCTGAATGGCCAGCAGAGTGCCCAGCGGTAGCTAACACTTAACTCTATCAAGGTTTACTAATCAAATGACTCACCTAGAATTTTATGCAGAATATAGTTGGTGGCACAGACTGCAAAATACGTGTAATCTGTCCAGTAATACCCTATTCATTTATGTCAAAGCCAGTTCTGACAGATGATGATATATCACAGTGTAGAAAAAGTTAGACTTTTGACTGTCCCTCCATTTTTGGTTACTCTGCATCCTGGTGCTTCTCTCAGCAGCTGCTTGGCAGCCCATCACCAGCCTGTTGGCCACAACTAAAGTAAAACCCTGGAAGAAGTGTGTAAACCATGAAACAGAGCTGTTGAAGCCTTGATGTGGAGGATTCTCAGCTGCCAGTATAAATTTGAGTCTAATGTTGAAGATGTTTGTACCCTAGGATGTTGATTTAAGCATTCCAGTGTGTGGTAGATGGTCTTTATTCTCTATGTATGGAGCTGCTTCTTCCTCCACTGAGGGAGTGGAGGCAATGGGTACGTCCCAGAGCTCCCAATCTGTGGCCAGAAGTGAAGTAAGTGCTGGCAGGAAAGGACACATCGCTTCCTACATTTCTCTATAGACATTTCATTTTATATTCATTATAATTCTTCACCACACACACAGATAATTGAATTGTTAATTCAAGCTTTTCTATTCCTCCTTTTAGTTTAGGGTCTCATATCATAAGTGAACAGCTGCTCATTGCAGAAATGTGACTGTATTAATGCTTCTCCAGGATACAGCCTGACTATAAAAGCTGACTGTTTTGTTCAAGTATCTACTGGACCATTTCATTGTATCCTTAGGTACAGCAATGAACAGCTCCTTAACCACTCATAGCTCCCAGGCCCAAGGAATAAAGCAAGAAATGCTCAAGAACTTTCAGCATGTCACAAGCAAATAAAACCCTTTGAATTCTGAGAATTCATATTTGCAACTTTGATGCAGTCAAAATGCCCAACCATGCAAAAGGTGTCCCATGACATCTTTCAAGCCAATGCTTTAGGCAGACCACACTCACAAATGTTTTCCTTCATAGGAACATTAAATGGTGAAATTTAGCTCACGAGAGTGTGGCAACCTGGCATGTGCTACTGAAATGTAACTTACATGGCTCCTAGTCTCAAGAACAGCGGAGAGATAATCATTCAAACGTCTGTTTTACTATCTGTGTATTTGTGAATAAGATTCACAGATTTTGTGAATAAGATTCACATTTTAAGACACAGAGGAACAATAGGTAAGGGATTCCAGATTTCCAAGCCCCACTTAACCATGCACATATTAAAGTTTGCTCCAATCGTGAGTTAAATCAGCTTTTCTATATTGAGAGTTAGCTTGCTTGTAAAGCCTGAAAATAGGAATTGCGGAGCCCAGTCTCTTTGTTTACTGCGTGACTCTCCACCCATATCGCCTCAACGGTGTGTTCAGTACACGGATATTCGTGGCACACTCACAAAATGCTGGGCAAGCAGTGTGCTAGGCAGGGACATTGTCTAAAGGGCCCGCAGTGCCGGCTGGGTAGCTCGCTGACATATTTAAAACATAAGTCATCAGGCAGAGAACCCCTTCCCTGACACTGATGACAGCTACATCCCTGTATTAGAATGGTATATCCTCCTAAGGAAATGCTACTTCCCAAAATAATTATTTTCTGAGACACAGTGCTTTGATGATGATGTTTTGAATTTCTTATTTTATGTATGAATATATGTGTCATTTTACTCTGCTTCTTCCGAAGAAACCAATTACGACTCGTTGGCATTTATTGCAGATGAGCAAGAAAGTTCTGGAGCAATTATTTACACCGTGGAGCTGAAGCGCTATGGGGGGCCCCTTGGCATCACGATTTCAGGAACTGAAGAGCCTTTTGATCCTATAATCATTTCAAGCCTCACTAAAGGAGGGTTAGCTGAAAGGTAACATTCAAAGCAACTGCTACAATTACCTGTCTGAAATGGGTTTCCTTCCTCACAGCCACATAAAAATATGCTCCCCTCTCCTGCTTGGTTATCTGTTGACTTTTTCAACTCTGCACAAAGGATTGATTTTAGAGCTTGAAAACTCTCAGGCAGAGCTCTGATTTGATTTTGAGGGGCGTGTTATATAGGCAGTTAAAAATGTCCTGGGCTTAGCATTGATATCAGTCTCCAGAAATGTGTAAACCGACCACAATTGACTAGAGGTAAATTTACATTGTGTCCATTTTGAGAGGAGGAGACTAAAGTTCAAGGAGGTTAAAAGGGTTGTCCACTTCAATTAGGCAAACATTTCCTGAACCTCTGTTACCTGACAGGTACCGGGCTTAGCTGCTGAGATGATGACAGAAGCTTTGTCTTCAAAGATTTCAGGAACCAGTGCAGTGACTTAATAACATCTTGAAATTTGGAATGCCCATTTGTTCCTTTGGCAATTTGTTTCCATTGGCATGCACTCCACCCCCATTATACTGTATTTCTTTCCAAGACATGTGGTAGGACATATTCCAAACCCCATAACCCGATCTGTCCTCCAGTAACCTAGCTCAGGAGTGCACACACACTGTTCATGCTGACACTTGAAGACACTGGTTTGCAAAACAGAGATATAGCAACACAGAATTTTGGAGCTGCAAGGTACCTTAGAAATCAGTTCATCCAACATCCTCATCTGTCAGGTGAGGGCACGGAGGCAGCTCAAAAGAGGCTGCCCTGTTGGAATTTTGTATTCTGATATTAACAGAGACACCTGTGATACCATATTCTTCAGGTGTCCCCCTGTCCTAGGTTTCTCTGTTAGACAGTGAGGAAAAGGTTAATATTGATCTGATTCAGCAACCTCCTGGTCAAGTGTTCTATGGCTTACAGCATGACTCTTTCATAAACTGGAGACTTTTGGGTTTTTTGCTGGTTTTTTTTTTGGGGCCGTGCCATCACACAGTTGTGGCATCTTAGTTCCCCGACCAGGGAGTGAACCCAGGCCACGTTAGTGAAAGCACCGGGTCCTAACCACTGGACCGCCAGGGCACTCCCCGGAGACTCTTTATGGAAGAATGAATTGGTCTCCTTTTTTTTTTTTTTTTTTAAGGAAAAAAAAAATTCCTTGAGAGTAGATGTATTGGTAGACTTGTTAGGCAGCCCCTCATAATCTGTGTGACCCAGTGTCACCTCCGTTGCCCCACTTGCTGCTGCCCAGCACCGCTGCCCACTGACCCCAAAGCAACCTGGGGTCGGACCACTGAGTCACAAGCAGGCTATGAGCTGGGCTTCCTTCACTCAGGATATTTCAAGTGAGCCAGCACCCCAGAGGCTAGCACATGGGATTCCCACTCTACATCCTTCAACCCAGGTGGCGAGATCTGAGTGTTTAAACCTTTCCTGAGTTTGACTGCTGTGAGTCTGCTCCTCCCTCATCCTGTGCTTTCAAACAAAGATAGATATGGTGAACATCAGAATAGTAAATTCCAGTCTGCTGGTTCAGAATCGGGTGAGAATGGGACGAGAAGGGAAAAGATCAAAGGTTTATCTATTGCTCAATAAATTAATTTTTTTTCCACATTTCAAGCAGGATGTTAAGCCCTTTTACATGTGTTTTCCTAGTTAGCCTTCAGAGCTTTCCTGTGAGATAACTATCCCTATTCTAGTGATGAGGAAACTGACACTTAAAGAGGTGAAAATAAGGTGCCCAGGTCACACAGCTGGTAGGTGACAGAGTTGGATTCAAATTGATCCCTGGGAACTCCCTGGCAGTCCAGTGGTTAGGACTCCACGCTTCCACTGCGGGGGACACAGGTTCGATCCCTGGTCGGTGAACTGAGCTCCTGCAGGTCGCGCAGTAGCGCAGTATGGCAAAATAAAAAACAACTGATTCCTGAGTTCAGCCTTTTTCAATTCTTGGAATCACCACTGGGGGGTGGCAGGGGGCCTGCCACACCAGGATCTTGTGTCTAAGCCTTGCTTCCGG
Source organism: Platanista minor (assembly GCA_004363435.1). Taxonomy (NCBI): domain Eukaryota; kingdom Metazoa; phylum Chordata; class Mammalia; order Artiodactyla; family Platanistidae; genus Platanista; species Platanista minor. The sequence goes on along the minus strand of RJWK010006849.1, from coordinate 33,704 downwards.
TAAGCTGGGATGCTGACTGATTGTGTTCAACACTAATAAGTCTGTAGAAAGAAGGATTGCTCCATGCTAAACATCACTACAGTGATTGTCCCACTTTGTTCGTTTCCTTGGGATTTTTAAGAGGGTTATCAAATGACTCAGCTTTCTTGAAATTTAAGCAGCCCACAAGTCCATTTTAAATACTAATTAAAACATTTTTTCTGATTTTATTTGAAACTAAAAAGTAATTCACAACAGATGCAGTTATCTTGTAACATTGCTCAGGAGAAGGCAAGGAGTGACTTCTAGAGACCCTTGTCAAGTCTTTATTATTATGAATAAATAAAGTATATCAGGGAATTTATATTCAGTAGCATTCAGGGATTATTTCTACCTTTCCTAATATTATTTGGTGTTTCAGAACTGGCGCGATCCACATAGGAGACCGAATCCTAGCCATCAATAGCAGCAGCTTGAAAGGGAAGCCTCTGAGTGAAGCCATCCATTTGTTACAGATGGCAGGAGAGACTGTCACCTTGAAAATTAAGAAGCAGACAGATGGTGAGTGGGTTGAAAGCCACAATTAAGGATTTGCAGTGCATTTCCTTCCCTTAAAGAATGTGCAAATGTCTACGTGTTTGTTTCTCGGTAAATACACAGCCAGGGAGTGTTGGTGTATCTTTGTATATAAATTTTCTGTGGTACTTAAGCTCCTTTTCTGTCTTTAAAGCCCAGTCAGCATCAAGTCCCAAGAAGTTCCCCATTGCCAGCCACCTGAGTGACCTGGGAGATGTGGAGGACCCGTCTCCAGCACAGAAGCCAGGCAAACTCACCGATACGTACCCCTCCACTGTGCCCAGCGTGGACAGTGCCGTGGACTCGTGGGATGGCTCAGGGATAGAAGGCAGCTATGGGAATCAAGGTATGTCCTAGCCGTGGGGTACAGGAAATTTGTCATTGGTGAAGCTCAGGTTTCTCAAAGATCCACCTTCTGCTCCGTGAAAAGAATATCTTTATTTTACTTGTGTCTGCATCAATGCAACCATAGTGAACACATGGAATATGGTGGCCTTTCATCTCCTCCTCCTTAATGCTAATAAGTTGTGAACATCTATCCAACACTAGCAGGCCCCCGTTAGACCTACTGCCATCCAAGTGTTGGATCCGGAGCTTGTCCTTCAAGCACAGTTTAATATGAGGCAAACCACACAATAAATCGGGTCACTGAAGACCGGCCCCATTGTCTTACTTTTTTTTTTTTTTTTTTGCAGTACGCGGGCCTCTCACTGTTGTGGCCTCTCCCGTTGCGGAGCACAGGCTCCGGACGCGCAGGCTCAGCGGCCGTGGCTCACGGGCCCAGCCGCTCCGCGGCATGTGGGATCTTCCCGGACCGGGGCACGAACCCGTGTCCCCTGCATCGGCACGTGGACTCTCAACCACTGTGCCACCAGGGAAGCCCTGTCTTACTTTTTTAGCAAGCTTTCCACAAAGATGGAATGAGGAGGGCAGGGCATGTGCAAAGAGATGAGCCAAAGATTTGTGACCCCATTTATTCCTGCCTCTTCCCGACTTTTCATGGAAACATGTAGGGGTTTCCCCCAATGCTCATCATTAGAGAGTTGTAATCATAGTATATTAAAGTATATTGTAGTTCTTTCTTCACAAACATCATCTTCATGGGATGAAGTATAACCTATATGAAAAGGTAAACCTCACTAACACAATATAAACACACAAAAAATATTAGACTGAAGACAGAGTATAAACTAAATGCTTCGTTTAAAAATATGTTTCCTTCTTAACGATACTTAGCATCCAAAGAGAAGTGTGTCAAAAATTCTATTTCTCCTTATCTGAGCCTTACCTTCTCTCTAACACCCTGTATAAATTCCAGCCTCCGAATCCCTTTTCTGCTCTTGGTTTAAGTCAGAGAATAAAATACGTAAACAGTTTGGAGAACATGTGTTCGGGCGGGAGGGTTGCTTTGTAATAACTTAAGTAACCACTTTTGAGGAGGGTCTGTATCCAGTTTGCTCTCTTCCTGGTTCTAGTTTTTTTCCTCTCAGGCTGCCTCTGCCTATGTCACTTTCTGTTAAATCCCAAGAAGGATGGACAGAAATGAAAAGAAATGATATTTCAAAGTTATCAAGTCATTAGTTGTTAGAGATGATATTGGAGTTTGGTGGAGAAAATATTTTGGTTTTCTTTTTGTTGTTTTGTTTTTTAAAAAAACAAGAAAATTTTATTTAATTTTTAAAGAAAATTTGATTTTACTGGTTTATTCTTATTCAAGACACTATATATTTTAACAGCTTTTTTGAGATATAATTTATATAACATAAAGTTCACTGTTTTTGTTTTGTTTTGTTTTGTTTTGTTTTTTTGCGTACGTGGGCCTCTCACTGTTGTGGCCTCTCCTGTTGCAGAGCGCAGGCTCAGCGGCCATGGCTCACGGGCCCAGCCACTCCACGGCATGTGGGATCTTCCCGGACCGGGGCACGAACCCGTGTCCCCTGCATCGGCAGGCGGACTCTCAACCACTGTGCCACCAGGGAAGCCCCAAGTTCACTGTTTTAAATGCACAATTCAGTGTTTTTTCAGTATATGTACAGAGTTGTGCAACCATTACCATAATTTATTATAGAACATTTAGTGACCGCAAAAAGAAACACCATACACATTAGCACACACTCACCCTCTCCACCCAAACCCTAGGCAACCACTAATCTACTTTCTGTCTCTATAGATTTGCCTATTCTGGACATTTCATGTAAGTGGAATCGTATAATATGTGGCCTTTTGTGACTGGTTTCTTTCACTTAGCATAATATTTTTAAGTTCATCCATGTTGCAGCATGTATCAGTACTTGATTTATTTTTATGGCTCAGTAATATTCCGTTGTACAAATAAACAGGTGGAGAAAATATTTTGAACACCCAAAAGAGGACTGGGACTTTCATTTATCTGGCAAGTCATTTTTTCCAAGTCTAAATACCTTGTGACAAGTTAGCTATGCCACCAAACAACAGCTATTTTCACTGTCAGGAAGTTGATAAACTCCCAGAGGACACTCTGGATAAATGACCCAAGTCAAATTCTATCAGCGTAGACTGAGGTTTATTTCTTAATGTGTTTGTTTATTGTTTATTTACTAATGTGGGAACTTTTTTGTTACACAGATTTTGGTGAGCTATTGATTATAATGAGTTCTGCCCCTAAGTGATATGTGAGAACTTAGCTACTCTATCCTCTTACACAATAAGGCCCATGATTAGCACACTGAATATAAGGCCTATCCCTCGTTTATAAAAGATGAAGAACCATTTATTATTTATGAAGGATTCTGAAAATTTGAAATCCTAGACAGGGAATAGTAGTCAAAATTATTGGTACGATAAGTTTGGCATTTATGAATTAAAAATCATGATGAGTTAGAAGAGAGATTAGAGAGATATAGAGAAAATGGCAATTGGGATAGTATTGACATCCTCCAAGGTGATGAAAAATTGGTAATAATACCTTGTATTTGTAAAACTAGAGTTTACAAAGCACTTTTACATAGCTCATCTCAAGTGATTCCCATAAGGAACACGAAAGCTGAAATCACAGGATTTCGGTATTGGGAGAGAATTTGAAGTCAGCTAGTCGGGCGTCCAGTGCAGCCCTTGATGTCCTGTCCAGCCTGGCTGCCCGCTGTCATGCTGCATGGCCTAGAGCGCCCAGAGTGACAAGTTGCTGCCTAACTGCTAAGGCAGCTCTCCCCGCTTCCCGTACTTAGTTCTGACAGCTCGGAGTTCTCCCTTGTATTGAGCTGAAATCTGTCACCCTGTAGCTTCTGCCTATTTGTTCTAGTTCTACCCTCAAGGTCATTCCGAAGTAAAGCCTCCTTGACACTTGACAACCCTTCAGCTGCTCAAAGACAGCTTTCATGCCTCTCTTGAGTCTTTCCTTCTCTAAGCAAAGTAGCCCCAGTTCCTTTCACCGTTCCTCACATAACTTACTTTTGTCATCCTGGGGGCCTCTCTTCTGAATACGTTCAAGTTTAACTCTATACAAGTGTAGCACTCAGAAAGGAAAGTCATACTATAGTATGGCAGCCCGGAGCAACTCAAGTCTGCCACCTTCATCATTGGAAATTGTAGAACCCATCAGTGCAGCCTACCTCACCATAAGAATTTTGGTGGGGAAAAAAAAAAAGAATTTTAGTGGGCACATCCTAGTCACTCATTTTGATCTTATTGTTTACCAGTATCTCAAAGTCTGTCTTTTTCCCCTTTACTTGATTTTTTTTTTTTTGGCGCGGTACGTGGGCCTCTCACTGTTGTGGCCTCTCCCGTTGCGGGGCACAGGCTCCGGACATGCAGGCTCAGCGGCCATGGCACACGGGCCCAGCCACTCCGTGGCATGTGGGATCTTCCCGGACCGGGGCACGAACCCATGTCCCCTGCATCGGCAGGCGGACTCTCAACCACTGCGCCACCAGGGAAGCCCTCCCCTTTACTTGTGATATTGGGTTAAACCAGATCTCTCCAGATAGTGCTTGTGAAGTTGACTTTTTTTTTATATACATTTATTTAATTTTATTTATGTATTTTTGGCTGTGTTGGGTCTTCGTTGCTGCATGCGGGCTTTCTGAAGTTGCGGCGAGCTGGGGCTACTCTTCATTGCGGTGCACGGGCTTCTCATTGCGGTGGCTTCTCTTGTTGCGGAACACGGGCTCTAGGCGTGTGGGCTTCAGTAGTTGTGGCTCGCGGGCTCTAGAGAGCAGGCTCAGTAGTTGTGGCTCATGGGCTTTGTTGCTCCGCGGCATGTGGGATCTTCCCAGACCAGCACTCGAACCCATGTCCCCTGCATTGGCAGGTGGATTCTTACCCACTGTGCCACCAGGGAAGCCTGTGAAGTTGACTTTTTAAAGGAAGGCCTAGAACCATACCTTTTTTCCCCTGTGATATATCATGTTGTGAGATGTAGATTATCTTTCCGCCTTGTCTGCGCAGTCTCTCAGCACACTGTCTCTACCATATCTCAAGAAGACTTTTACCTTTAAATCTATAATAGTTGCTCCATTCCCAGTAGCATGTTGTACCTCTGTCATGCACATCTTCCTCCTTGGGTAGGAATTCATGTCTCTGCAGCCATGTTCCTTATTGTTCTCTGCTTCTAGTCCAAAATGTCAAGCTTGCCCCATTCATGCATTAAGTAAATATGTAATGACTGGCACAATAAAAGCCAATATATGATGGGTATACAATGTTGGACAAAAGAGGTATGGTCCTTATTCTTGTGGAGGAGGTTACCCAGCTGAAGGGCCAGACAGTTAACAAGTACCAACAGAGTGAATTTTTACTTAGTTAATGAAAAGGGAAAGAGGATGGAGTAATCAAAGCTGGTGGAGAAAGAAGGACTGTGTTTAGAGAAGTCTCACAGTGGCATGACTCTCAGTTCTATTGATGCACACCTTTTCTAGTCTTCTTCTGGGCCGGCTTCTTCCACTCCCCATTCTCTTGACTCTTATACTATTCATGCCTTTCTGCCTTATCAAGAGCTTATGCTTTTGGCCCCCTTGTCTTATTTATTCCTCCTTCAAACTCTCAGAAAACCCTATGATTGCTTTCCTTAGAGTTTGCAAAGGTCAATCAATACAAGAGGAGGCTGACAAACTGATGGTACCTGGACTGTCATACTCATGGACGGTGAGGCTCTTGTGACATCTGTAATTCTTGACTCTTAAGTCAGGCAGTCTGATCCTGTCATATATATTCTTTAGATAGTTCTCTCTTTTGAGTTTATTTTTTCAACTTTATTGAGGTGTAGTTGACAAAATTATATGTAGTTAAAGTATACAATGTAATAAGGTTTGGTATACATATATATTGTTAAATGATTACCACCAAGTTGATTACCACATCTCTCACCTCACATAGTTACCATTTATGTGTGTGTGTGTCTGGTGAGAAGGCTTAAGGTCTCCTTTCTTAGCATCATGCGTACAATACAGTACTAGTAACTATCATCACCAGGCTGTGCATTACATCCCCAGAACTTATTCATCTTATAAATGAAAGTTTGTAGCCTTAGACCCACATCTCTCATCTCCTGCTCCCCAGACCCTGGCAACCACGTACTACTCTCTGTTTCTATGAGTCTGACTTTATTTTTAGGTTCCACAGATAAGTGAGCTCACATAGTATTTGTCTTTTTATCTCTCGCTTATTTTAGCATTGTGTCCTCCAGGTTCATCCATGTTGTTGCAAATGGCAGGATTTCCTTCATTTTTATGGCTAAAGCATTTCCCTTGTATATATACATATATCCCACACTTTATCCATTCATCCATTGGCAGACACTTAGGTTGTTTCCATATCTTGGCTATCGTGAATAATGATCCAATGACATAGGAGTAAAGCCATCTCTTCAATACAGATTTTATTTCCTTCTGATATACACGCCAAAGTGGGATTGCTGGATCCTTTTTGTGGTCATTATGATCATTGGTATTCTCTCAGAAAAAAGAAAACAACTCCATTTCATCCAGGTTTTCAAATATATTTGCATATAATTATATAATCACTTATTTGATTCTTGTAATTTTCTTGGTTTCTATAATTATATCCCAAGTATTGTTCTATATTTGATGTATTTGCCCTTTTTTTTTACAAAGAACTGACTCTTGCATTTATTTAATTCCATTATGATTTTTTTAAATAAATTTTTGCTTTTAACTTGATTAACTTTGTTCTTCTTAGATTTTGTTCTGTTTATGACTTGAAGGCATAATTCATTTATTTCCATTCTTCCTTATAGTTTTCGTAAAAGGTGATAATGATTGATCAAAAAGATACCAACATGTACAGTCAGAGTCCAGCTTTCCTTGAACGTAGTTAGGTAACACAACATAGTACGTACAAAGAGTAGCACAGAGCAGGAGACTCAGCAGGATTTTCTCCATTGGGGGAGGGTTATTTTTCTCTTCCATTTCTTTTCTGATCTCTACAAGCTCATGTTTCGTCTCCTTCTATGATTTTGCCTTGCCCAGTTTTCCTTGAGCTCTCGTATCTCTGATCTCTTGTTTTATAGAGATGTGTATTTTTTTAATTTTGTTGTGATATATTTGGTCATATTCATCATTTGCTCCATGGCAGTCTTTTTCTCATGAGTATCCTTCATCTTTTATGGCTTTGTTTTTCTGTGCCTTCTCTCCTTTGTTTAAATATTAACTTGGTATATGTCTTATGCCAGTTACCTTTAAATTACTGTTTTGTTTAAATGAGATGACTTTTTCCTAAATTGGAAGGGTGCAAAATTTACCCCCAGTTCACGGTATCTGTGATGAGTGCATTCTTCCTCAGCCAGAAGAGGGCAGCAACTGCAGGCTGCCACCAATGTAGAATTCCTCTCTGCCAGCCTGGCTCACTGGGAGATTGCTTCACGCAGTCTGTGGCATGTCTGGAGGTATCTCTCAGCCCACCTCCTTGGCTTTTCCCTGGTGCCAAACTGGGTCTAGGGCGCTTCCTGCCACCAGCCAATGCAATCCATTCTAGTGTTCCAAACAAAGCATTATTGTTTTGCCTCATGCCATGGCCCCTGATTTGGAGGACTGCGCCTTCTCCAATATCTCTGGTCAGAGGTATCTCCTCTTGGCTTCTTAGCACCACACCCCGTTTGTCTTTCACGGGATTTAGTAACTTTCCCCGTGTATTATGGTTCAATATTCTAGTTTTGCTGAAGATGGACTCTACATTCTGTTCTTTGTTTTGAGGTGATTTCTAAGAGAAGGTAGATCTATCTTTGCTCTGCCATTTTGAAACCACAGTCTCCTCTAAATGCATTGAATATTTCTTGGCAACAACAGTTACAAATAGTTACACAAATGTATGATTTGATTTTCTCATTCTTAGCAAAATTGGGGCTTTAGGAAATAAATTTGGCAGGAAATTATCTGGCTCGCTCTCCTATGCTAAAATTGGCTTTCAAAAATAAAAGTAACGGCAGGAGCTACAATCCCAAAATTGTAGAGTTGAAGATTGATTTTCAAAACCATTCTCTCATTTTAAACTTTATGAATAAGAACCAGCATCACTCTTCTAAATTAATAGTGAGTGTGAATTAAGAGCTACAAATAGAAGATACTTATCTGCACCATATTGTGGTACTAAAAACAATATTGAGCATCCGAATTTTACAAATATCTGAGGTGTAGTTACCCTAAAAATAAAAATTATTATACCGAGTCCATCAACTTTCAGAAGTACCTACATTTGTGAAGACCTATTTTTTCATCATGCAACTGAATAAAAATTAAACATTACTCTCAGTGAAAGGAATCTAGACTGAATTTTATACCTTGTGTTAGTTTTCTTGGGCTGCTGTAACAAAATACCACAGGCTTCAACGAGAGAAATTCATTTTCTCACTGTTTGGGAGGCTAGAAGTCCTTGATCAGGTGTTGGCAGATTTCGTTTCTTCTGAAGCCCCTCCCTCCTTGGTCTGCAGATGGCCACCTTCTCACCGTGTCCTCACATGGCCTTTCTTCTGTGTACCCGCAACCCTGATGGTTTGTGTGTATCCACATTTCCTCTTCTTATAACGACACCCATCTGATGGGACCATAGCCCCACCCTTATGACCTCTTTTAACTTTCCCTCTTTAAAAGCCCTATTTCCAAATAGAGTCACATTAGGGGTTAGAGCATCAACTTATGACTTGGGGATGACACAAGTCAATCCGTAACATCCCTCACATTATTATACAAAATATAAGACCAGATACTGAAACCTAGATGTGAAAGAAAGAAAGAAGGAAGGGGGGGGAGGGAGGGGGGGAGGGAGGGAGGAAGAAAGGGAGAAAGGGAAAAGAGGGAGAAAAAAAGAAAAATGAAAAGGTTTCCAGTTCTAAATAAGAAGAGTAACTACCTAGGAAATACATTTTTTAATTACTTCTATCTTTCAATTTTTTAATCAATTTAGAATTTAAAATCTAGTTTACAGTATCATACCTGTTCATTTTATGTGCTTATTTACATCATCACTCAGTAAAAACAAAATCTAATTATATTTCTGGCAATTGATTTTTCTGGCACCTGGGCTGCCTCATTTATTTTATTCTTTCCATGGCTTTTAAATTTGACTCCTAGTGTAAAGGGATATTCCTCAGGGCCTGGTAACATCTTCTCAACTGTGGCAACCAACTTGCCTTTACCCAAACCTAATTTCCCTCAGATATTCCCTATTTTAAATTATGCTGTCATCATCCACCTGCATCAGTTAGGGATTGGATTCACCTACGTATAAAAGAAAATACAGAGGATGGTGTTTAAACAAGATAGAGGCTTATTTTTCTCCCACTGTAGGGAAGAGCCTGAGGGGGCAGGTAGCCCCACTGTGTTATCAGGACCCAGGCATCCTCCTACTTTCTACCAGCTTCACATCTCATGTCTCTCCATTCATTGCCATTGCCTCTGTTATAAATCCTTCATCAGGTCTGAAATATTTACTTCCTCATTCATCTTACTTTGAGCATCTTACCATTCCACGTTACTATCAATGACCTTTAGAAAACCTAAATCAAACAATGCCACTCCCTTTATTTATTTATTTATTTATTTATTTATTTTTGTGGTACGCGGGCCTCTCACTGCTGTGGCCTCTCCCCTTGCGGAGCACAGGCTCCGGACGCGCAGGCTCAGCGGCCATGGCTCACGGGCCCAGCCGCTCCGCGGCATGTGGGATCTTCCCAGACCGGGGCACGAACCCGTGTCGCCTGCATCGGCAGGCGGACTCTCAACCACTGCGCCACCAGGGAAGCCCTGCCACTCCCTTTAAAAAAAAAAAACACAAAAAACTCTTTTGATGGTTCTCTCTTGCTGTTGCATGAAGCCAAAGGTCCTTAGTTTAAAACACAGAGTTCTTTGTAATCCAGTCCCCAACTGCATTATGGATCTCATCTCCTGACACTTCCCCACAGTACCTGTTACTCTTCATCCTGAGCTTCTCACTCTTCTCTAAGCAAGCTTTGGTCTTTGGTACCTTGATAGCGCTAGGTGTTTTGATGTTAATCAGTCCCTGCCTTTATCAATTCTAAATCTGTTGGGAAATAGAAATTGGAGTCAGCAATGGATTAAAATATCAACATCTTAATTTTTTTTTTTTTGACAGAGTCGGGGGGTTGTTAGAAAATCTGGATTGAACGTACACCCAGAGTCAGGATTGTTATTTCCCTACCCCAACCCAGGTCTGATGTTGGGACTTCAGTAAGGGGGAAGTCAGATCTACAAAGCAAACTCTTAACCCCAGCATATCAGTTGGATTTGACTTAGCTGAATAGAACTAAAAACCCTAATATTGCAGTGACTTAAATCAAAAAGGAGTAGGCATTTCAGAACTAGTATATAATTCGACAGTGTCATCAAGGACCCATGCTCTTAAGTGTTTCTTCTCTACTATGCTTAGCACTTGCCTTCCATCCTTGGGTTTATCACATCGTCCAAGATAGTTATTGGGGCTCCAGCCATTTCATCTACATTCCGGGCAGCAGGAAAGAGAGTTGTAAGGAGCCTTTCCGGAAGTTTTGTTTACATGTCATTGGCCAGAACTTTCTACATAATTAAATTAACACAACTTCAAGGGAGGCTAGGAAATATAGTCTTATCCTGATCAGTAATGTGTCCACCCTCAAAACTGGTATTCTAGTAAAAAGATGAAGATAAGAATGGATGTTTTGATAGGCAATTAGTAGTCTGCCACAGTCAGCTAACTGTGCAGTCTTGGCCTCCTGCCTCCTTGGAGTTCAGTGAGCCCCAGGAGTGGGAGCCAGGTTTGCTTACCTCATGGTGCAGCAGCAGTGGGAGAGAATGGGTCTGGAGAGAGCCAAGAAGGGCCCAAGGGTACATTCTCAGTGCTCTTTTCCAGAACTGGACCATTGGTTAATCGCTGCTCCTCCTCTGGGGAGGATTAAGTACCAGATGGTAAGAGGGACCAGAAAATCCCTGGACTACTGCTCCCTCCATGAGAGTGAAGCAGGAACCCACTGACGGAACATGAGGCCAGGGAGCAGCGCTTATCACGAGTGCACCTTTCCTGCCCCTCCTGCTAGGCCTGCACTGCTTCCGCAGTACTTCCACTAGTAAATGCCAGCTTATCCTCTAAGTCCCAGCTCGTATGTTGCTTTTCCGTTGACACCTTTCATGACCTGTATTCTGACCCCCAGACAGATCTCTCTTCTTTTCTATCAGAGTCTTCAGACTGAAAGGATAACACTTCTCATGTGCTATTAGAATTCTCATTTTGTATCTATGCCTGTTTCTCCTCCTCTTTCTCCCAAACCTATACTAAACTGTGTGGTTTGGGAGGACAGGAACCTAGTTTTATTTTATTTTATTTTATTTTTAATTTTTTTTTTGCAGTACGCGGGCCTCTCGCTGTTGCGGCCTCTCCCGTTGCGGAGCACAGGCTCCGGACGCGCAGGCTCAGCGGCCACGGCTCACGGGCCCAGCCGCTCCGCGGCATGTGGGATCTTCCCAGACCGGGGCACGAACCTGTGTCCCCTGCATCGGCAGGCGGACCCTCAACGACTGCGCCACCAGGGAAGCCCGGAGCCTAGTTTTATTATCTTTACATTTCAGGTCCTCCTGCAGTACCTGACAAGTCTTAGAGGTGCTGGAACATCTCCTGAATTAGCAATGCTGATTTCCTACTTTCCCTGTTTTATAATAAGGAGACTGAGATCTTGACAAGTTGAGTGACTTAGTAAATAATAAAAGTAATGAACATTAAGTGAGGCTTTCATTAAAACCTCATTGTGTTCCAGGCATGTTCATGAGTGTTTGTGTGTATTATTCTCCTTAATTCTCATATCAACCTGGTGAAGCACATGTCATTATCCCTATTTTACATGGAGGTGAATTGGCCAAGACTGCAGAGCAAGGATGTGGCAAACCTGGGATTTGAACCTAGGTCTTCTCTTACTTCAGTCCCTGTGCTAGCATAGCATGGACCAGCCCCAGGTCTTCTGAGTTCATGCCTAACGCAAAAATATTTGAATTGTATCCCCTTTTCGTGCCCTGCTTTGTTGTACTGCAATAATCATTTAATAATGCTTATTAAGACAAGGCACCCTTGGTACAGATAGACACGCCTTTCGGCAGGGAGGGGACATTTTCCTAGTACTGATGCTTCATATCTGCTCAAGGCCATCCTTACACTCTTGCCCAAGTCACCAAGAACTACTTAACAACAGTTGGAAGGAAAATCAGAAAGTTAATCTGCTCGGTTTAAAACATGTTGGAATTTCCCCTGGGAACTGAATGGTCATATGGGTTAATGCCTGTCAGAAAAGGGTGCTGCCCTGGAGGACACAACCATTTAGCGTTTCTCTTTTAGCAAGTTTAAAGCTGGGTAAGGGAAGTGAGGTGCGGGCTTCCCCTAACTCTTTTTAAGAGACTTCATGTAAATATTTGGGGGTTAGTTTATTTGGTTCAGAAGGAGAAGATGCATAGCCTGTCAGACGGAGCCAGGAGAAATGCAGTGTTGCCCACTCACCCCCACCCCCGTCAAGAGGAGACTCATGTGTTCCCTAATTCAACACTTCTGACAGAAAACTGCACATTCATCACACAAGACTTCTCCCCAATTGTCTAGCCACACTCTGCAGTTACCCAAGAAAGAAAAGGAGACTTTGAACTGTAAATAGTTCCTCTGTGCCAAGGACTCCTAATCCTTGGTTTCCTGAAACAGGAGATTCGTAGAGTATTTCCATGATGCGGCTGTGTGTTTCCCCCTGCATTCTGGAGATTAAATCCTTTTGATCAGAGAGCTTTACCCTTGGCCATCCTGCTTTCTCTGGGCTCTAACTGATAGTGAGGTTGGCATTATAGGACCAAACGAGTAGAGGGAAAGCGAATGGGGAAGACAAACAAAAGGATGGCATGGAGACAGTCATCTTATGTGGTTGGGTCATTGAATTGTATGTGAAATTGGAGCCCTAGGCCTGTTTGCTAGATTACGTGTTTTAAGCATAGTAAGAAATGCATGTAATGTTGCAACCTGGTACACACACGTAACGGGTCACAGCCTGAAGCAGTAGATGAAGCCGTGTGTGGTGGTTACAGCACACGAACCACAAAGTCGGACCTGCCAGTCAGCCCCTGCTCTCCCAGCTGAAGACCCCTCGCGAAGAATTTTGAAAAACTGAGACCCCGCTGCACACTTAAAGTTGTCATCCTAACTTTTTTCTCCTCAAATTATAATACTTGCAAAAACTGTCATTTCCAGTTTGTGGTAAATATGCTTAAATATGTTTTTGTCAAAATATGGAGCCACAGATTTAGCTGAAATTCGTGGAAAATTGTCCATGATATAACCTCATTGTCAAAGCCATTCCTCACTGTCACCCATCAAGCCAATCAGACCTTATTAATTCCCTGTCGGAAACGAAGTCGGTCTTTGTTTTGCAGCTCAAATAAACATGATAGTGTGCCCACCTCCTCATCCTGACAGCTGTCCTTCTGAATTCTGATTCTGAGATGCAGGGAGATAGATGGTGAGAGGGGGTGAAAACCTTGTGCTAAATCTGTGCCTGGTTGAAATAAGGCTCCACTCCAAGACTTTCCCTCAGGAATGAGGCTTTCCCGAATTATCCCATGATTTGATGCCTGGGAGTTTTTATATCCCAGGGCCAAGCTCATTCAGAGGTTTGATATGGATGAGAAATATGTCTTTCATTTGTAAAGGGGTAGGAAAACAATTGTGAATGGGGAAGTAAGAAGGGAGACTTGACAGATCTCAGATCCTCCCGGAACTTTCTCAGCGAGGCCGGTTTTGGGAAGACCTGCCTGTGGAATTTGAGGATCTGAAAACTGATTCTCCTAAAGTTAGGACTGGAACCCCCAGGAAAGTGTGCAAGTACCCCTAGGTCCTTGAATGCAAATAATAACAGTATCTACCTTCAAAGATCATTATGAAGAATAAATAAGGTGGTACAAATAAAGCACTTAATGAAGTTCTGGGTGCACAGTAAATGCCAACCTTGTGTTTGCCGTTATTGCTGGTGCTGTAGTTGTTTGACCCCTCTACTTGCTAACAATGTCATTTCTTGGTGGATGAAATAATCCTTGGGCCCATCCCTAACATTGGTGGGCGCCAGCCGGTTTAGCCATGGTTGGTCCACACCCCTGCAACCAGCGCCCCTTGGCCACTCCTTGGGCCGGGAACCCACATCTGGTAGCAAATCCCACTTTCGGAAGGACAGACTTCCACCCTGGAAGTGGACACAGGGTGTCTGGGCAGGAAAGTCAGGGTTCTGACCTTCTGGAGCTTGCACTAGAAAGGGTTAGATACAGGTCTGGGCATATTCCACCACCACTGCCCCCAGGCCCCCAGCGGACTTCTCACCCAGATAGAGGAGGGCAGGAGCCACAGAAAGCACAGGTCCAGCACTGTGGCTTCTCCTGCTTGGGTCTAAGGGTCTTACCTCAGGGTTGTTTTTAGACTCATTTGGGATAATAGGTGTGAATGTGTCTTTAATGTAAGATTTAAGTATTGTCTTGATGGTCTTGGTCTTCATGATCCCAAATTCTGTTAAAGGCAGAGCCCCCTTGAACAAACTAATGGAAACTACAGAAAAAGACAAGTTACTAAAATAGAATATAATGCCTTGTTTTTGTTTCAGGCACTGGCTTTCAGGCCTCAGGCTACAATTTCAACACCTATGACTGGAGGAGTCCCAAACAGAGAGGTAGTTTGTCCCCAGTCACTAAGCCTCGAAGCCAGACTTACCCAGATGTGGGGCTGAGTAACGAAGACTGGGACCGGTCCACAGTCAGTGGGTAAGGTTTTCACCAACTGCTGCCCTGTCCCAACTGCTTCCGGGTCATTTGGGCCAGACGTGAACTTTTCTACTTCCAGTGGCACCTACTGCTAGCATTGGAAGCATTGTGTGAAGCCACGGTAACCATCCATGCTGGCCCCATGCCCAGATTCGAAGACTTGGGCCTGCCCAGTGGGAGCCAGGGCTCCACCACACGACAGGGCAAGAGCTAAGTTTCCCTGAATGAAAACAACAGTAGCACATGAGGAAATTCTACTTCTGTAAACCGTGTCCTCACTCTATGACTAGTTCCCTCTCCTTTCGTTTAGAAGGTAGTTTCACATTAACTTACATTAGAAGAAAAATTTTTATTTAACTGAGGGTTCCATATTTTTAACTGAGAGGTCTATTTTAGCAGTTTGCTCCTTACCAAAATATTTTATGGAAATTCATAAAAAGCGGTAGCACTTAACAGCTCTATACTGATGTTTGTAATGAGTGGGGAAAACATATTTTTCTCTCTTAGTGAAAAGTTTGATTTCCCTTTCCCTGTGGACAGAGCAGCTGACAGATATTCCCACGGGTGCCAAGTTGACACAGTCGTGAATACTCTGAAATTCAATTAGTAAGATCATGGTCCTTCTGGTCTTTGAGATACTTTGAGTTTCCTAAAGCGTCCTTCTACTGGAGCTGGCTTGACTTGGAGGCCACGGTGGGAAGAAAGCCAGATCCAAAACGAATCTCTAATTTGTGTGTGAGATGATGAAGAGAGATATTCTGGATACCAAAAAAAAAAAAAAAAAAAAGTCTGGCAAGTTCTTAACCCAGACTGTTTTTCACAACAGTTTTACAGGGGCTCCGGACAGTACAGAGGCTGAACAAGAGGAGAACTTCTGGTCCCAAGCACTAGAGGATTTGGAAACCTGTGGACAATCAGGAATTCTCAGAGAACTCGAGGTAGCCTCGGTCCTGCTACTTTTATTGTTTCTACATTCATTTTTTTCTTGGTCCTTTTGAGTTGGCATTGATCACACCAGTTCATTTAAAAGCTTTAACCCTTTCCACAGGAGAAAGCTGACAGGCGTGTGTCTTTGAGAAACATGAATCTCTTGGTAGCTACCCTTTATGTTTATATTTTTGCTTGTGAAGCTGCCTTCCCTGCCCCCTTGCCGTCTGGACAGTGATTTGATTTTATCCAATGCAGTTAAAAGTATTTCTTTCCCCATTTCCACCCCCCCACCCCCACCCTCACCCCACGAGCTTACTGACCTGTGGCTTCTGCCATTGCTCCCTGCTAACCCTGACTGTACCTGTTTGCCACTGGCTCATTCGGGGCGAGCTAAGTCTCCCAGCAGTGGCATCTCTCATTCTCTTATTTGCTTTAGAAAGGTTTCTTTGGCATGTTTTCATTTGTACCTGATAGAGACATTAATTTGATCATGAAGAGGAACATAAGAGGAAATTTTATTTTACTTCATTTTGCCCTTAAAGTAGATGACAGTGCAGCTGGTGAAAAAACCAGTCTGTTTGAAAAGCAGCCAACATCTTACAGACTGCATTGCTGTTAATTGCAAATCCTGATTCTGTGTTAACTTAGTGTGAATTCAAGGAGTTGCAGAGAGACGGAGTATAATAGCTGAACTCCTGGTGAGTTCTTTAATCAAAGCCATAAATTTGCTGACGGTATTCACACTTTGGTCTGGGAAGTCCTGGACTGTTTCCTTTTATGTTCTTTTAAATTATCTGAGCTGTAAAAAATAAAGTGGCAAAAGTTTCATTTTTATTTTGACGTCATATGAGGTCCCCAAGTCACCATAAGGAATGTGAATGGCCTAATGGGGTGGAACTCTTGCAATTCTAAAATGATGACTCATCTTTATATTATTTTGCTTCTCAAATGCATGTGTGGATATTTTATGTGATTCTAATGTTTGTGAATCTGCAAAGAGAATTATAAAGAAAAATATTAGTTTGAATTTGTAAACATCATGATTATTACCTGGCATGAATTGCAGCTTCAGAGCACAAGTTAAAGGACCTGGAGATGGATAATCCTATAAAATTTAAATAAATTAAGATGTTAGCAATTGATTTCCCTTTTATGAAACTTTCAAAAACAGTAGAGTGCTTAAGTATCGGGTGGCTTATTTAAACTTTTACCACTTCCCGTGTGGAGAAGGATCAGCATTCTCCCAAACTGAATAAAGATCTCAGTTCACAATTTTTGAACATATTCCTGCTTTTCAAAGCATGTTTTGGCTCATATGCCTTTTTCATTTCGCATTTTGAAATACTTCTCTTTTGAAGAAACAGCTATTATTCTAATAGCTCCTTCTACATTAGGTAAAATGAAGATGATGTAAAAAGTAATACAATGAAGTTGTGTTTTCACTCAGACATTGAGTTACCTAATGGAAACAACATACGTCCGCATAGAAGTCATGTTGCAGGAGCCAATAGGTTTTCTCTAACATCGTTTCAGGCAGGTGTGGCCCTCGAAATTATACATCCAGGAAAAAAAATGGGTTGAATTAATAAGCCAAATAGAAATTAAAGTTTTCAACTAGGAAGAATGATTGACAGATCCATAAATTAGAATCTCATTCACACTTTCAGCACAAAGAGTATTCACTTATCAGTTTGGATGAACTCTGCTCCCTTGATTGCAAAAGCTACTATGCAAAAAATATTATTGGAGGGCTTCCCCGGTGGCGCAGTGGTTGAGAGTCCGCCTGCCGATGCAGGGAACACGGGTTCGTGCCCCGGTCTGGGAAGATCCCATATGCCGTGGAGCGTCTGGACCCGTGAGCCATGGCCGCTGAGCCTGCGCGTCCGGAGCCTGTGCTCCGCGACGGGAGAGGCCACAGCAGTGAGAGGCCCGCGTACCAAAAAAAAAAAAAAAAAAAAAAAA
>RJWK010006849.1:0-15911 GCA_004363435.1 Platanista minor | reverse complement strand
CTTATCAGGTATTTCTTCTTTAAAATATGGGGATTATAATGACTAACGTTTATACAGCACTTAACATAGAACATGACACAATAAATGTTTGATAGAAATTATTTTTGCCACTTTTTTGAGTAATGAATACTGCCTTAACTATCTTTTGCTTAGTATAACACAGAAAGAAGGTTTAACTAAATGATAGAGAACTCTTGAACATATTCCTCCTAAGTTGTATGTATACCAGTTATCTACTAATAATTTTGAAAAAGTATAATATAAATTATGAATTGTGCAAAATGAAAACAGGCAATACGTACTCTTGAAGCAGAAACAAATCCTAGAAAACTTTAAATAATTACTTTTTATTTTAGGTTTTGTATTTGTGTTTTAATTTTAATCTTCCTTCAGCAATATCACTAATTCAATTTACATTCACTTTAAACAAAACAATCTATCCTTTGAAAACTCGACCTGAAGACCTTTTGATAGTCTGTCATTGCTTCCATTAGAACCCTTTCTAGATCAGATTGTAACTTCTGTTGTGGCTAAGGCTCATCAAAGCAGAAGTGTGTCTCCTGGCTGTAGTGATTATTTGACTTCCAGTGAGTTTCCTGTTGGTCTGATGAAAAATGAGTATTAAAAATAAATGTTAACAAAGCAAATAACTCGTCTAAATAGGTAAAAACAATAGGTGGATGGTCACCACAGCAAGAAAACAATCATCAGATGCTATCAGTAACAGTAGATTAAACAAGGAAATGATATGTGTGAGTTAAATGCCATAAAATAAAAGGATGTCCCATGTTACCAACAAAGCTAGTAATAGAAAGGTTTCAATGTAAAGGGGATTTATCTGACATAAACCTTTTTTTTTTTTTTTTTGTGGTACACGGGCCTCTCACTGTTGTGGCCTCTCCCGCTGCGGAGCACAGGCTCCGGACGCGCAGGCTCAGCAGCCATGGCTCACAGGCCCAGCCGCTCCGCGGCATGTGGGATCTTCCCGGACCGGGGCACGAACCCACGTCCCCTGTGTCGGCAGGCGGACTCTCAACCACTGCACCACCAGGGAAGCCCTGAAATAAACCATTTTATGGATAATTCACGCTGGATAATTGTTAAGGGTTTTTTTTCATTTACTAAAAAAAAGTCAGTTTTATGTGTTTCAACCTCATACTTGACTGAGGACCAATATAGCCTCATAGTCAAGAATAAGAGTTTTGGAGACAGATCGCTACATTTGTAATGCCAGACTCTTGGGCAAGTTGCTTCACTTAGCCAGGCATCCCCTTCCTTAAGTGAAATGAGGAGGTATCATACTTATAATACCTTACCATATAGAGTTATTATAAGTATTTAAGGGTATGCTACATACACACACACATATGTGGTACTTAGCATTTGTAAATGCTCAATGACCCATAAGGTTATTTTTACAATTGTTTTTTTAAAAATTATCAGTAAGATAACTGATCTAGTCAGGATATTGATAAGTTCACTTGTTTTGTTTCTTTTTCAACAGAGTTGTAGATATACCTACCTGTGTGCTAATATTTGGCTGTCGTTCAAAGATCTTGTTAGTGGCATGTGTATAGCTGAACACCAGGTGAAGCTTGGAATTATAAATCTTAGCAAGATAACAAATTAAAACTCTACTCACTTTGCAGTATTCTCTCCTGATCAGTAATTTTAGATAGTGCACACTTGGCTCGTTTACTACCTATGGGACCTTGTGTAGGTCAGCCTTTTTGTGCCTCAGTTTCCTCACATGTAAATTAGGAAGAATAACAGCACTTACCTCATAAAGTTGTTGCGAGGCTTAAATGCGTGAATACATTCAAAGGACTCAACAAATTACACTTCTGTTACTTTTAGCATGGGTATTAACACCACTAGATCATGTTGTAGCCAGTCACGTGGCATGTGGAATGTGTTTTCTGTACCCATGATTTCATGCAGATTCACTGATGCTGGTACACCATTATATAACCATCATAGGGAGGAACACAGAGCTGGCTACAGGCATATTTTCAGAATTTTAGCATCCTCTAACCATGAGAAATGAACATTCCCAGCATGATATTGGTTTCAAATGCTCTTTTTGTTCCACTTCTGAGACTCAGTCATTTTTGAGATCTAATCTTACCACTCCTTGTGTATTATGCAGGGAACATATTTGAAACTGAATAAACTTCTCAATTCACTGGTAAAATCCAAGCCGGGTCTCATCACTTTTGAGCAAAGGGTTGAATACGGTAGCGTGATAAATGATTATTCCTTAACCTCTCTGAGGAGCTTACACAAAGGTCATTTCTAAGAAACACTGACCTACGCCAACTGATGTGGAGACCTAGCTGATCTACAAACTTCTCCGGCCGGCCACGTGGCCAAAGGAAAGACAATATGCCGGAGCTAGGCAGCCAGCATTCTGTAGAAGCCCTCGCCTTTGTATCAGTAGCCTCATATCAGCCCATTGTTACCTCCAGGTGGGGCTAGAGGCATCATTGCAAATGGGGTCAGCCTGGTCCCCACTGAGGAGTTCTTAGTTCATTTCTGTAAGGTATACTGAAGGTTGCCTCGTGAATCCCATCTTTAGATCCCACTCAGTGGAAAGTTAATGCTTAAACTGTAGTTTGCAGTAAGCAGATGTTAGAGCTTTTCAGTTTGCCTCCAAACTGCCAGGGGTGGTATTTGATTAAATAAACTCAGTGGCTTAAGTACTTAAATTGGATTTGAGTTGTGCATTATGTCACTTGCGAATCATTTTCCCAGACTTTCATGGTGCAGTTAGTAAGTCCATTCTCCAGCCTTTGGTTATGCCCTGAAGAGACCGTATTTTGACTGGGCAGAAGGAGAAATGTGCTTCATGTTGAGCAACCAAACGCTTTTCTTAGTCCGTGGCTTAATTGTTTCTGAAAATTGTCAATGCCACAGGCAACAATCATGTCGGGGAGCACGATGAGTTTGAATCATGAGGCCCCTACATCTCGCAGTCAACTGGGGCGACAGGCCAGCTTCCAGGAACGGAGCAGTTCGCGGCCACACTATAGCCAGACCACTCGGAGCAACACTTTGCCCTCGGATGTGGGCAGGAAGTCTGTCACCCTGAGAAAAATGAAGCAGGAAATGAAGGAGATCATGTCCCCAACTCCTGTGGAGCTGCACAAGGTCAGGAAACTCTCTTTTCTTCCCTTAGGGTCACATTCTGTTCACCCTGATGCAAGCATGATCAGGACATTCTACGCTGGGCTCAGCCAAGGAGAGAAGCTAGAGCTTAAAGGCAGATCATCAGAGACCGATTGTTCTCAAAACATGATCTCTGAGAGGTGATCTCATAAAACGGGGAACACTGGCTTTCAAGCAATGAATTTATCAGAAATGTATTTATGGCCAAAATCTTCTCACAGAAGTTTGAGGTTCTAGTGTTACGTGGAGCTTGAATAAGTTGGTCTGTTATTCCAACTTCATTGGAAGGGGGAAGGATTTTCTAAATGTCGTACACTCCCAGTTTCACCGAAAAGAGGTTTCAGGGGTGACGCTGGAAGGCTTAATCATCAGTTACAGACTTCTCAGTAGACGGTTATATTATTCAGAGGACATGAAGCTCTCTTTGAGACATCATTTACATGTCTTGGGTCAGGACAGGGTAAGCCCTGGTTATGTTCCATCTCTGCTATGATAGTTGCCTCACTTTGCTTCATGGAAGAAAACCTGTGATTGCAAACAGAGCTGAATTTGAGTTACTGGCAGAGTTTGAACAAGGCATGTGTAGGTGACAGTGTCTGTGGGACCCAGGCCAAGGAAAGCAGTGGGAGGGAGCTTTCTCTGGTTTTCTTTTGTAGAACTCTAATGCTTTTTGTTGTTTTGTTGCTAATACATCAGGATGTATAGTTGGTAACAATCTCACCCTACTTTTCTTGAGAGCCAAGACCCTCTCTGTAGTTCATAATCTGTTAACTAGAGATAGGTTATCGGTCTTACCCAGAAGAGCATATAAATGTCAGGTTGAGAGGAAGTAAAGGCCAACTACTCCCTTTTTCCTCTAACACTTCAGTCTCCCTAACTATTAAAAGTAGCTGTTTTGCAGCTGACAAAGGATATAGTGAAAGAAAGGATTGTATAGGAAGTTGGGTTCTGAATTCTGTGTTCCAATCCTGGGTTCATTCTTTCATCACTCATTCATTTGTTCATTCATTCGATGCATAGACTGTGCATTCATTTACTTAAAGGATGTATTATAAATCCCCGGGGAGCACATGGTCTAATGGAGAGACAGTCCAGGAAACAGTAGGAAGATGGTGGGATAAGTACAATAGACGCTAGACTAGGCTGCCCTGAGGGATGGCGGGAGCGGGGGCGGGGCAGGGCAAGGTTGGGGAGGAGCCTGAACCCGCTACAGAGGAAGATAAAGCCTTCCTAGATGCAGGTGTTGACTCCGCAGGAAGATGGAGGGTGGGAAGGCATTCCAAAGCACAGAAAGAAAACATGTACAAAAGGATGTCACAGATAGCAGTGTACTGAGGGAGTGCAGATCTGCCAACGAGAGCCTTGTGCATTAAGAGGCATTACAGACTTTACAGAAAAGCAAAGAAGTTTCTGACACTTTAGGGTGGGGACCCAGCTATAGCCCCATATCACAAGTTAGTTTATCCAGTTACCCTGAATGGATGTCTGTCTGGTAAACACTGGCCTTCACCACCTGTCACATATCCTAATCTGCTAATTGACAAACACCATTAGGAGGCTGTAAGGGATCCATTGGTGATTAAATTGCAGAAGCTGCATAGTCACTGCTAATTCTGCTGTACCAAGAAAAGGGCTGGCCCTTCCTGATTCCCTCGGTTATTCAGGAACCCTGCCTTCCCCTCTTTAAAAGTCTACCGCCCAGGCAGAGGGGAGCATGCTGGGTAACCCACCTTCCTTCAGCACCAAAGGAAAAGGATACCAGTGAGTGCCTACTGTGTGCTATATTCTATTTTTAGCCTCCCACAACAGTGCTTCTTAGCAGATATCTCTTACCTCCAGCTACAGGATAGGGAAATAGCAAGTATAAAATAGAGCCATTTTTCCTTCTGGAGTGAAGCAGTCTCCTCAAAGGGGGATTCCTGATAACCCAGCAATACAAAAGGCTTGTCTCCCCATCCCTCCTGTACTGAAAGCAGTTAGCAAAGATAACGACAGTCAATTGGCTGTGCGAGTTGTTATAGCTGAGGTTTTGAAAAATGTGCTGAAAAATAGATCTTGGCTTGTTTTTTTTTTTTTAAAAAAAAAAGGCATCATGCATTTAACAGCACAATGAGTGGCAGAGGATGGACAGGTTGGAACATTTGTGGCGGGGGGTGTGAATTGAGAGGCCGCAGATCACCGACTCCGCTGGACCCACTTGACCTAATAAATGGGTTACTTCTTTCTTCCTTCACTTCAGTCATTTCCCCTCAGTGGTAGCAGTAAGTGCATTTCCCATGTGGCTTCACTCTTCTTCCAGATGGATACCAAACAAAATAAGATGCTCAGAAGTAGGTGGTGTCTTGGGCATTGTAAGACACCCAAAATGATCTTGTTAAGTGAAATGTAGTGGAGGAGCCTGCCGCCTGACGATATGGAATTCTGGGGGTGGTTTATGCTCACATCTCGGATATCTTTTCTTTTTTAAGTGAATTCAGTTACCCTGATAGGCCATCCACAAGTTGTTTGTTAAACACATTCTCCAATTTTGAAATGCTTAAGAGGAGAAATAGTCATTAGAAGAGTCACTTTACTCAGAGCAGAGACTGGTAATTGCGCTTGTGTCTTGATTATGGGCATCCCTTAAACACTGGAGGATTACCTGACACCATGAAAAGGCACAGTGCCTTGTTGATGCAATTGAGTTATCTTCCCATTGGGGTGCTGTTAGCCTGTACTAAACCTTCACAGAAGTGAGGAAAAGGTACTCTTTGGGGGGGGCGGTGTGGAGAGGGGACCAGGGAAATAGAAAAACATCCCTTCCTCAAGTTACAAATAACCCCAAGTCAAGACTGCCCAGCTTGGCAAGTGGAATGAAGGCTGGTTTTCAGTTCCCTGAGCCCCTTGGGTGGACTCTTCTACATAGACCTAGTGGAGGAATTCCCAAGGGGCTGCAAAGACCAGAGTGGAAAGGCTGGGTAGGGTTAATAGCACACCATTCTGAACACACTTGGTGTTATTTTCCAGTTGCCATCTTTCTCGTGGCACACCAAGTGTGCCACTTGGTGAAGGCTGGCCATGAGAACAAGTTGTGGATCTGTCCGTATCCAAGCCAGTACCTACAAACTCTTACGAGCACTAGAGCTGCCTCAAGAGGATAGGAATGAATGGGCCGGTATCCACCCCCCTTCCTGGGGAGAACAAACAAAAAGGAAAAACCACCCCATCTCCTGATACAGAAGGAATAAAGCATGGGCTTAATCTTCCAGTTTCTTGAGTTTCAACTTCCTCTCCATTATCTGCCCCTCCTTTTCCACCCAGTCCTCCTCACCAATACCTTTTCTTCCTTCAGACCTTATGAAAATGCAGAGCTCAGGTGAGAGGCTACATGGTTTTTGTTTATTTCACACTATCTGTTGTGTCTGAGGCTCTGCCGTGTCCCAGCAGGTCTTCTGTCAGGTCATCCCCGTTCATTCCTGAACCTGAAAAGCTAGTTATCTTTCCTGACACTTGAGAACAAAGCACCACAGCCTCACTTCCCTTTTGGGCCTTTGTGGCTGGAGGAGGAAGTTGGCGCTGGAGTGATGGTTTGGTACTTAGATGGGGGCACGGCAGGTAGACAGTGAGGGAGTCACAGGGAAGTGATACTCGTGTCTCCAGAGGCCATTGCCTCTCAAACTTTCTTGGCTAAGACACAGTCCAAAATACCTTTTACCTCACAATTCAGGACACACATACACCCACATTCACATATATAAATGAATCCAAAAATTGACTGCACAATATATGCTAACATTTTCTTTTTTGTTTGTTTTATTTATTTATTTGTTTGTTTATTTTAACATCTTTGTTTTCAAATGCTGTCACATTAAGCTGATTTCAAGACTTATTAATGGGTCTCCATCAAAAGTTTGGGAACCATAGCCTTAGAGAATAGTTTGGCATATGGACCTGTGATGATCTTTACCATCATCACATGGCTGCTTGTTACAACGTGAGTTCTTAAGCCCAACCTAGACTCACCTGGTCAGCACTTTCTGGGAGTGGGGGCCAAGAATCTACATTTTAGCAACACTTTAATGGATTCGTTTGCTCCCTAAGGATTGAGAATCACTCCCTTAGGTTTTGCTAACAGGAGGTGATTATTTTGTGTCAGTGAAATCAGGGTCACTGACACATAGTGGCTGAGTAAAGGGGAAATGAGGGTTGCATCTTTGGCCCTGGAGCTTCTGAAGTTTTATCTTTAAAATGAATTCTGGTTTGTACTATAGCTTATCACAGATTTTTTTTTTTCTCTTTGCAGATAAGGAGCCTGTGATCTTAGCTACAGTTCATTGATAACCCCTCTTTTCCTTCTGAAGCTTAAATATTCTTTGGTGTCCACTTAATCTATTTCTGAGATGAATTCTAGCCTCACTTCTCTTTGCATACTTTAAGGCAAAAAACTTTTTTTTCAGTAGAGTAGAAAATTCTTCGTATTCAGAGCATTTGGACTTCTTAGAAAATCATTTCCTTTTGCAGTTTTTTTTTTTGGCTGCACCGCGCGGCATGCAGGATCTTAGTTCCCCGACCAGGGATCAAATCTGCAGCCCCTGTAGAGGAAGCATGTAGTCTTAACCACTGGACTGCTAGGGAAGTCCGTGTCATTTGTGTTTTTCAATAAAATTATATTCCTTAATTGTATGCAGCTGTTTTTATTTATTTTTTTTACAGAAAGGTTTTTAAAAATTATTTTCCAGAATCATCTTATTTATGGCGGCTGATGGCATGACCCGTGAACATTTGAGTCTTGTATTTCTTGTAGCTGCATTTGCTACCATCAACTTTTCTCTCAGCCAAGTTTACTTTGCAATTTCAATATATTTGAGTGTTTTGAGAGTGGACCTTTGTTCTTCTTGATAAGATAAAGTTGTTTCACTTCTTGGAAGGAGTGTCATTTTTGGTGTTTAATGCCCACTTCTTTTGCAATATTCTCCCCAGTTCAGGAACAGGCTCGGCCTTAAGAGGAAATATGAAATGGAAACACATATCTTATTCCGGCACAGGCATCTTTCTTCACCAAATATGTGCAGTTGGTACTCAAGATCCAGTGAATTGTCAGGCAGACAGAGGTTTGGTCACAATCTGACAGTCATTGACTACGTCACTTCTCTGAACTTCAGTTTACTCAGCAGAAAAGGGGAGGGATCACCTGTTATCAGGAGAGGAGACTTCACAAATAGCATTTCCCAGGTGAAGTCACCATTCAGAGTCTTACCTCAGCCCTACAGTGTCGGAAACCCAGAAAATGAGATCTCCTCAGGATCCCAGCCTTAAAGACAATTCAGGCAGCTGCCTTAGAGCCTCCAGAGATGGAGGTGTACACCATAATGAGAATCTCTTTACAGAGAGAAATGGACGCTGGCTGACTTGGTGCTGGCTGGGCAAGTAGAAAGGGCCAGGGGCAGAGCTAACAGTAACTAGGTGTCCATCAGCTGCCCGTGGCGTGGCGTGGCTTGATCTCCTGGAGGATTGGAGAATGATCTGGTTCTTTCCTCTTTGGTATGATGTGAAATGAAAGCTGCAAAGGTCCTCTGAGATGAACTGGGAAAGCAGTTGTGTCTAGTTACTAGTCACTACATCAGTCTGACAAGCATATTCTCTCCTTGTAAAACGAGGGGCAACTGACAATCAGTGTGGAATTATAGGACAAGGGTTGGAATTTAGGTTGTATGTTTTATATGAGTAATGACATCCAGCCCCGACAGTCCTCAAAATAGATTGTTTCAATCAGCTTCCCTTGTCTGTGATTCTGTTAAGACTTTTCAAAAATGTAAAAAACAAAATTCTTAAATAAATGATTGGCTCATGCAAAAAAAAGTGTTTTTTAACTCATTATTGAGGAATGACAGCAGGATGAAAAAGCTTGTTCAAGGGAAGATAAAGAAACTATACCATATATATATATATATATATATATATATATATATATATATATATATATATATATATATATGTATGTATATCATGGAGGGAAAAAAAAAAGAATGCCAAATAAGATTTCCTAGTTAAAACGAAAGCCGCTCAATGACTTACAGGGAAATAAAAGCAAGGCCTTTGCACTTATCTTTTCTGAGGGACAGAACTCAATTTGCCTCGTATCTCTTCTCGGTAAGTTGCCATCCACTTTTACAGAGTCTGAGCCCTGAGCCATAGAAATACTAAGTCAAATAGAGTGTAGTCCCCTAGACTCAGATGACCCTTAGGCGGGCTTGTTAGGCAGTGGTCTAGTGTGCCTGATACCTCAGTTTTTGATCTCTCACTTCTGTCCAGAAATGTTAATCGCTTCCCTTAAGTCTAGCCCTGGCCTAGGGATCATTCATCTTTTTCTGATGTTTTTGCTTATCTCTGTTGTGATCAAATGTGTTTATTAATAGCTCGTAACCGACGGGATATTCACTTTACAAATGAGGTGGCTCCCTGAGGGTCACTCTGTTTCCCTAATGTCCAGGTCCTTGGAGAGTAGCCTGTTGGACCTCTTCCTCCACCATCGTTCTGCTCTATTGTGTGTCTATTGCGTGTCTGGCCAGGCTGTGGTGAGGATGACATTGATAACAGTCCAGCCCAGGGCTGCCCTCTTTCTTCCCCTTAGATGGAGCACAGAGCTCTTTCTTGTTTGAGGATCTTTGTAGTGTCAAACCACAGCATTACCTGGAATGAGGAAATAAAATCAACTTTCTTAGCGCTCAGTGCAGTGGGAGTTTGGTCCGCTGTAATTTGTCATACTTCCCGAATGACAAGTTCCTGCCCCCAAATTCCCAGAAGCCCAGAGGATGGGTGAAGGGGATGCCTCTCACCCAGAGATGCAGGTGGCCCCTGAATCAAGGAGGCCACCTGTGATACTGTGGTTTATAATAAGTATACATTTGATCTTGGTCCCAGGTGCTGGCACAGACCTCCCAAAACCCTTGGAATTTCTTTAATGTTGAGAGTGAGAAATGTATCTTTTGTTATGTTAATGAGGCGCCCTTTAGATGCAGTTAAGGATGGGGGTTGGTTGCCAACCCTGTGATTAGAGGGTTGGAACTTTCAGTCCCACCCCCAACCTCCAGGGAGGGGAGGGGATTTGCAGGTGAAATCAATCACCAACGGCCAATGACTTAGTGCCTGCATAATGAAGCCTCTATAAAAACCTGAAAGGATGAGCACGTGGGGATGCGGGGAGAATGGTGTGCTCAGAGGGCACGCAGGCTCCGCGCCGTTCCTGAATACCTTGCCCCAGAGCAACGCTTCCAGCTGGCTGTTCCTGAGTTGTACCATTTTATGATTAACCGGTGATCTGGTAAGTTCTGTGAGCCGCTCTAGCAAATTAGTCAAACCCAAGGAGAGGGCAGGGCTGCTGGAACCTCTGAGATATAGCCGGTTGGTCAAAGGCACGGGTGACAACCCGTGTCTGAAGACCATTGTCGAAAATGCTGGGGTGGAGGTGAGGTGACATTGTAAGACTGAGCCCTTAACCTGTGGAGTCTGACGCTGTCACCAGGGAGATGAGATAATGTCAGAACTGAGTTGAATTGTAGGACACTCAGCTGGTATTGCAGGATTGCTTGGTGGTGTAGGGAACCTGCCTACCCCCAACACAAACACACATGTTCGAACTGTGATCAGGACATCTTGCCCACATGGGCCTGAGGGCTATGGAGGTCAGTTAGTTGCCGGGGGGACTCAGGAAGAGACAGGAGCTGGAGGAGAGCCAGGCCAGAGCAGCCCTGGGGGCCGGAGAGCAGAGGCAGGTGTGGAGAGGGGCCGGCAGGCAGTCCTGAGCTGAGATGCTGGAAAGGTCTCTGCCAGGCTGGCTGACTTGGTGCTGGCTGGGCAAGTAGAAGGGGCCAGGGGCAGAGCTAACGGTAACTACGTGTCCATCAGCTGACCGTGGCATGGCTTGATCTTCTGGAGGATTGGAGAATGATCTGGTTCTTTCCTCTTTGATATGATGTGAAATGAAAGCTGCAAAGGTCCTCTGAGATGAATTGGGAAAGCAGCCCGCAATCCACCACGGATCTTAAAAACTGTGAACTTCCTTGGTTGGGACTTAGTTCTCCGAGGGCCAAGTCAGCCCTGACATGCACAGACTTAGGGCCACCATCCAAGCTCTGACTCTCCCATTGTTGAACCCCCGTTTGTCAAGCTTATGGGGCCACATGCTTTCCAGAAAACAGGAGGCAGCATCTGACGCTGCTGTCCATCCAATTCTCTCCTCTGCCAATGAGACTCCTGGACAGGAAGGCGGCAGCTGCTTTTCCTGACCCTGTTCATCTTGGAACCCACACTTTTGAGTGGCAGAATCCAAGATGGCTTCCTCTGGGCTGGAAGAATGCAGCTGTAAAAGCCATACGTTATTTTTTTCTTCCAGCCCCACAGGTAGTATAGGACTGTGCGCAAACCCAACGTTACTTGAATTGTCAGGTTTAAAGGAACAGGGCTCCCCCCAGTGCTGTCTGCAAGAATAAACCCAAGTGCCCGGTAATTTGTGGAAATACTAGAACCATCTCTGATAAGGCCATCGGGCAAGGTGCTGAGCCACAGAGGCAGCCAGGGCTTAGGAACTGCTTCTGGGGATGGCTGCCACTTGCCTTGACATGCTCAAGATAGTAGACACGGTTGCCGTTAAAATCCAAGTGGGGAGAGTTGGCTCTGCTGCTGAGGCTTTTCACTTGTGTCAAACGGAAAACACAGGAATTAGGTTTCTGATCTTTGCCTCGAGGACATTGTTCAGACATGCAGATAGACTTACTTAGAAATACAAAACAAGGCTCAATTTGAATCACGGTGAAGCCCGCCACCTCCTGTTAAAGCTTCTGTTCTCAGGAGGTTTAGAGGCCATTGCAGCGTGGGCTGTGATGAATGATTAAAATTGAACTGGGTTTCGTAGAAGGGTATCCTCGCCCAGAGAGTTTACGTTCCAAGAGTCTCACTGGCCCTTTTAGCACAGAAAATCTATCGTTGTATTCATAGTCCGTTCCCCAGAGGCCTCCTCTGGTCAGCACAGAATGGAGACCTTGCAAGAAAAATCTTGATTTACTTGGGTTAGGGTGGAACACAGAGAGCTCTCAGCAGCCGGGAGCAGTTTGGCCGGATGCTTGGGGAAAGCCACAGAAGGGCTCCAACGGGAAGAAATACAGCAGATGTGATAAATTATTCATCTTTAGTTGGTTGGGCAGTTGGAAATGGATAAAAGCTGCCTGACCAGCTAGTAGAGCTGTATGTCGAGGGGAAAAAAAAGTCATGATTTGGTGGAAGGAACACAGCAGATGAGGTCAGAGATTCTAATACTGAAATCCCCAGGCTTATGTATTCTAACTGGACAAATCCATCCATCAAGTTCAAGGGGCGGTGTCCTTGTTCGTAGGAAGAGCATGATTCCGCCACACAGAGGTGTTGGGAGGTCAGAAGCAGTCATATATAGGAAAGTGCCTGGTGACGGGATTCATCTGCGGCGGGGTGGGGGGGGTGGGGAATTGTGACTTAAGCTTTGGAATCCTTAGAATTAGTTTTGGACAGGAAATAAATCAGAAGTAACCACTACCCATCTCCAGCTAAGCAGGAGGGCAGCAGCTACATGGCACAATTTATTGTTGCTGCTTTTGAGAGCAGCTGTGTGTTCTGTTTTGTGAATTATTGATTCCTGGAATCTTACCTCTGTATCATTTTTAAATTTCATTTTGTTATTTGCTATTTCCAAGCTATTTCCAGGAGAACCATAGCGCTGGCTATTAAAATTCATTCTCCTCTAACCTTAGGAAATCTTTCTAGACAAACAGATTTAAACCTTTTATTAGCCTCTCATCCTGAAGAGTTTGCCATAAAGCTGTATCATCAAGTCTAAGGCTCAGGAGAGCCAAGCCTCTTAGCCAACAACTGTGCCTTTACAGTTAATGGGCTAATCTGCTAACCTGCTCTGGTTGACATCCATCTCTACTGTTGTGGTTAACGTATTACCACTGCCTGGTGTTGACGGTATTTGGTGACACTCATCCTTCTGCCCCTTCTGGGTTCTGGCCTGTGGAGCAAACACCCAAGCAGCACAGGCCAATTGAGCAATGAAGAACTTCACCATTACTTGAGACCCACACCAAATGTACCCCAAATGCAAGGGTTCAGGTTCACTGTATTGAGAAACATATCTCAGAGCTAAGACAGAGTTGGGCTTCCTAATATCCATTGCAAGCAAAGGCTTTGTGACTCTCAGATTCAGATGTGACTGAAGAGTATGGCTTGGCTTGCAGAGCAAACGCCAATCCTCTTACTGGCCAGCCATATGCAGAGGGTCCATGGGACTGCTCTCCAAACCTATGCCTAGTGGAACAGAGATAACTAGAATGCACCATCTTCCACCCCATTTGTGCAGGAGATCCCACAGACAGGAGATAAGGACAGGAGATCCCACAGACAAAGCCAAAGAGAGGCATATAAGCAGGGACCTTGGAGTAATTTCATCCACTAGTAAACAGAGTCTCAAGAATAGCAGACTATCACCAACCGTATTAGCTATTTGTCACTGCCACGCCTTCCTCCTTTGTACCTATCTCTCCCTATTCCTCCCCTTCCTCCCTTTGAGAAAGGAACATGAGTATGGGAAGAAAGGGACTAGGATGTAAACCAGAAGTGTTTCCTCCAAGCAAGGCAGGAAATGTACATGGTGAGTCTATGATATCTTGTGCCAGAAAGCAAATAACTTATCAGAGCAAATGGGTCATATCAAAAGGACAACATGAAGTCAATATGAAGGAATTCCCCTGGCCAAAGATGAGGAAACTTGAGCACCCAAAAGAATGATGCAATTGATTGTAACATATATATATATATATATATATATATATATATATATATATATATATATATATACATATATATATACACCCATAGGTTCATATTGATAATGTACTTAGGTCATTCCCTTCCCCCTCACCTCAAAAAAACCCCCATTGGGACACCACTGGAAATACTTAGTGCACTAATTCCCTATTTTAAAAATGAAAGGAAAGAATTAGCATTCATTTTGCCTTTCTTGTACAAACTGTACAAGAAATGAGAATTCTTTACAAAAGAATTCTAGCTCATATAGAAGATAGTAAGAGATCATAAAAATGATCATTTTGCAACCCCTAAAAAAATTATTGATTCAGACAACGGTCATCAATGGATGAAACCATTAAATTGAAGTTTAATGGGGAACCTTATGATGGAAGAATTAAACTGTCATCACCCAAACCCACCCAAAGTGGGACAACTAGACACAGTGATGTGTTGTTATAGGAATCACATTGTCCTACCTGTGATCTACCCCTCCCTCTAAAGCTGATTCTGACTCAAGCATCCAGAGCTAATTTCCATTTAAAGGAAAATGGGGCACAGAAGGGCATGCTACAGAGCGAATGACCTGGTTTCAACAATAAGTCAGTAGCACAGGGAAAAAAGGATGGGGGCGTGTTCTAGGTAAGAGGACATTTAAGAGACCTAACACCAATGCGTGGGCCTTGCTGCAACAAACTAACTCTAAAAATAACTTTTTTTTTTTTTTTTTTTTTTTTTGCGGTACGCGGGCCTCTCACTGTTGCGGCCTCTCCCGTTGCGGAGCACAGGCTCCGGAAGCGCAGGCTCAGCGGCCATGGCTCACGGGCCCATCCGCTCTGCGGCACGTGGGATCCTCCCGGACCGGGGCACGAACCCGCGTCCCCTGCATCGGCAGGCGGACTCCCAACCACTGTGCCATCAGGGAAGCCCTAAAAATCACTTTTTGAGACAATCAGGGAAATTTTATTATAGACTAGATATTAGAATATATCAAGGAAAAGTGCTGATTTTGTGAATGAATTAATGGCACTGAGGTTGTGTAAAAAAGTGATTATATTTTTTAGAGATTCATACTGAGTTATGTAAGGGTGAAATGACATGAGGACTGGCATTTGCTTTAAAATAGTCCCCTAGAGAAGATAAAAGACGGGGGGATGAAGTAAGTGAGCTCTTGATGTTTGCTGGATCTGAGTGATGAGTATATGAGGATTCATTGTCCTAGCATCTCTGCTCTTGAATATGTTTGAAATCTTTTGTTAAAAAATAGATTTCTCACGATTTATCCGGCGGTCTAGTGGTTAGGACTCCACACTTCCACTGCAGGGGGCACAGGTTCCCCTGGTGGGGGAACTAAGACCCCACATGCCTTGCTGCATGGCCAAAAAGAACAACTTTCTCCTAACAAAACTTATTGTGGTAATCATTTCCCAATATATGTATGTCAAGTCATTATATACACCTTAAACTTCTACAGAGCTGTATGTCAATTATATCTCAGTAACATTCCCACCTCACATAAAACTATCCTGTCCTATGGCCTAAGGCAGTCATAATTCTAGAGGGGCTTAAAATATCTTCTCTGCAATGAATATTTATTAAGCAACCACGTGCTAGGTAAAGAGGTAGTATGCCATGCAAAGATCCATGCTTTGCAATCAGAACCACTTAGGTTTGAACCACTTCTCTGTTGCTTACTATCTGTTTACCTTGGGCAAGTTTCTAGCAAGTTTCTAACCCTCTCTGAGCTTTCATTTCCCCGTCTGTATGATCTGCGCCACTAACTAGGTGTAGACAGTAGCATCTAGTGTGCTTTTTAAGCTAATCAATCAAGTCCCACAGCCTTATTAGCAAGAAGTCCAGCATCTTGAGCTGGAGTACCCTCCATCCCACCATCCCACCCTACTCTCCGTGCTGGGGCTTCCTCAGCTCAA
>RJWK010006848.1:8616-51470 GCA_004363435.1 Platanista minor | reverse complement strand
ACTTTAAATATGTCCTGCCAGTCCCTTCTGGCTTGAAGAGTTTCTGCTGAAAGGTCAGATGTTAACCTTATGGGGATTCCCTTGTGTGTTATTTGTTGTTTTTCCCTTGCTGCTTTTAATATGTTTTCTTTTTATTTAATTTTTGATAGTTTGATTAGTATGTGTCTTGGCGTGTTTCTCCTTGGATTTATCCTGTATGAGACTCTCTATGCTTCCTGGACTTGATTAACTATTTCCTTTCCCATATTAGGGAAGTTTTCAACTATAATCTCTGCAAATATTTTCTCAGTCCCTTTTTTTTTCTCTTCTTATTCTGGGACACCTATAATTCGAATGTTGGTGTGTTTATTGTTGTCACAGAGGTCTCTGAGACTGTCCTCAGTTCTGTTCATTCTTTTTTCTTTATTCTGCTCTGCAGTAGTTATTTCCACTATTTTATCTTCCAGGTCACTTATCCATTCTTCTGCCTCAGTTATTCTGCTATTGATCTCATCTAGAGTATTTTTAATTTCATTTACTGTGTTCATTGTTGCTTGTTTCATCTTTAGTTCTTCTAGGTCTTTGTTAATTCTATTTCCAAGGTTTTGGATCATCTTTACCATCATTATTCTGAATTCTTTTTCAGATAGACTGCCTATTTCCTCTTCATTTGTTAGGTCTGGTGGATTTTTATTTTGCTCCTTCATCTGCTGTGTGTTTTTCTGTCTTCTCATTTTGCTTATCTTACTGTGTTTGGGGTCTCCTTTTTGCAGGCTTCAGGTTTGTAGTTCCCGTTATTTTTGGTGTCTGTCCCCAGTGGCTAAAGTTGTTTCATTGGGTTGTGTAGGCTTCCTGGTGGAGGGGACTAGTGCCTGTGTTCTGATGGATGAGGCTGGATCTTGTCTTTCTGGTGGGCAGGTCCACGTCTGGTGGTGTGTTTTGGGGTGTCTGTGGACTTATTCTGATTGTAAGCAGCCTCTCTGCTAATGGGTTGGGTTGTGTTCCTGTCTTGCTAGTTGTTTGACATAGGGTGTCCAGCACTGTAGCTTGCTGGTCGTTGAATGAACCTGTGTGCTGGTTTTGAGATGGAGATCTATGGGAGATTTTTGCCGTTTGATATTATGTGGAGGTCTTTTGTGGATCAGTGTCCTGAAGTTGGCTCTCCCACCTCAGAGGCACAGCACTGACTCCTGGCTGCAGCACTAAGAGCCTTTCATCCACACGGCTCAGAATAAGAGGGAGAAAAAGTAGAAAGAAAGAAAGAAAGAAAGAAAGAAAGAAAGAAAGAAAGCAAGGAAGGAAGGAAGGAAGGAAGAAGGAAGGAAGGAAGGAAGGAAGGAAGGAAGGAAGGAAGAAGGAAGGAAAGAAAGAAAGAAAGAAAGAAAGAGGAAGAAAGAAAGAAAGAGGATAAAATAGAATATTGTTAGATAAAATAAAATAAGCTTATTAAAATAAAAAATAATTATTAAGCTAGAAAATTTTTTTAAAAGTTAAAAAAAAAACTGGACAGATCGAACCCTAGGACAAATGGTGAAAGCAAAGGTATACAGACAAAATCTCACACAGAAGAATATACATACACATTCAGAAAAAGAGGAAAAGGGGAAAAAATAATAAATCTTGCTCTCAAATTCCACCTCCTCAATTTGGGATGATTCGTTGTCTATTCATGCAATCCACAGATGCAGGGTACATCAAGTTGATTGTGGAGATTTAATCCGCTGCTCCTGAGGCTGCTGGGAGAGATTGCCCTTTCTCTTTGTTCTCACAGCTTCCGGGACTCAGCTTTGGATTTGGGCCCGCCTCTGCGTGTAGGTCTCCGGAGGGCGTCTGTTCTTCGCTCAGACAGGACCGGGTTAAAGGAACCGCTGACTCGGGGGCTCTGGCTCACTCAGGGCAGGGGGAGGGAGGGGCACGGAGTGCGGGGCGAGCCTGCGGCGGCAGAGGCCAGCGGGACGTTTCACCAGCCTGAGGCGCGCTGTGCGTTCTCCTGGCAAAGTTGTCCCTGGATCTCGGGACCCTGGCATTGGCAGGCTGCACAGGCTCCGGGAGGGGAGGTGTGGAGAGTGACCTGTGCTCGCACACAAGCTTCTTGGTGGCGGCAGCAGCAGCCCTAGTGTCTCAGGCCCGTCTCTGGGGTCCGCGCTGGTAGCCGGGGCTCACGCCCGTCTCTGGAGCTCCTTTAAGCAGCGCTCTTAATCCCCTCTCCTCGCGCACCAGGAAACAAAAAGGGAAGAAAAAGTCTCTTGCCTCCTCGGCAGGCCCAGACTTTTTCCCGGACTCCCTCCCGGCTAGCCGTGGTACACTAACCCCTGCAGGCTGTGTTCACGCCGCCAACCCCAGTCCTCTCCCTGAGCTCCGACCGAAGCCCGAGCCTCAGCTCCCACTCCGCCCGCCCTAGCCGGGGAGCAGACAAGCCTCTCGGGCTGGTGAGTGCCGGTCGGCGCCGATCCTCCGTGCGGGAATCTCTCTGCTTTGCCTTCTGCACCCCTGTTGCTGCGCTCTCCTCCGCGATTCCGAAGCTTCCCCGCTCCGCCACCCGCAGTCTCCTCCCGCGAAGGGGCTCCTAGTGTATGGAAACCTTTCCTGCTTCGCAGCTGCCTCCCACTGGTGCCGGTCCCGTCCCTATCCTTCTGTCGCTGTTTTTTCTTTTTTCGTTTGCCCTACCCAGGTATGTGGGTTTCTTGCCTTTTGGGAGGTCTGAGGTCTTCTGCCAGCGTTCAGTAGGTGTTCTGTAGGAGTTGTTCCACGTGTAGATGTATTTCTGGTGTATCTGTGGGGAGGAACGTAATCTCCGCATCTTACTCTTCCGCCATCTTCTCTTCCCTCCCCTAACTTCTTTAAATCAGGCCAGTTTCATCCCACAATCCTTGCACTTAACTTATATTAAGATATGTTGGATTTATTTTATTGACTTTTGTTGGTGAAAAAATGAAATGCTAGAGCTATTATTAAATAATAACCCATTGTGAGCAATTTTCATATTATAAATTAATATTCAAATTATGACTGTAATGACTGTGCGCTAGCCATAATATGAATATCCAACAATCTATTTAATCATTTCTCTTTCTCTGGACTTTAGTTTTTGACTCACAAGTGGGGCTTTTCTATTTAGCAACACAAATAACTAGCTCACCAGTTTGACTGGGTATGCAAAAATGCAGTGAAATAGATGTTGAAAACTGGATTGATTATCATTAAATTCTCAAGCGTGGCTTTCCATGGAGAATAGCAATATAGTTACAGCTCTCCATCCCAGCCCTCACTAATTGCCAGTCAGGTATCAAAGAGACTTGGCAAAAGCCTCTATATCTGCCCAACTGAGGCACAGTTGACAAATACATAGCCTTAGGAGCAGACCTGAAGACAGATATGCCAACTAAACGCCAAAAATGTTGCCAAGTCAGTAGGTTCTCTTATGTCTGTCAACTCCACAGGTGGGCAATGAACTGACATGCTCTGCTAACATGTGGCAAGTTTCCAAACCCAAGGCTTCTCTTCCAATTGAAAACCAATTAGGCTGAAAGTACTTGATGATTAAATCCCTCCTCTCAAAACATCCACAGTCCTATAAAATTCCAACAGATAATTACAGCAGGAGTAAAAGAGATGAAACTTAACAGTGCTTATAAAACACATCCCCAATGACCCAAGGTTTTTTGATGTTGGTAGGGTTATTGAGTACTCACTAAGACCTTTTCTCCTCTGCCTCCCACTGGTACCACAAACAGGGATAAAGGAGGAAGACAGATACAGAACCCTAAGTGAAGCACTGCACCAAGTTCAAGTTTAGGCACACAATCTGATATGTTACTCTAATAGACAAAATTCAGTTAGTCTAAACTGCATTAACTACTTGGCTTGAGAATGAGTTTTCCTGAGATCTCATGGAGCAGATCTGCCCCATGTACCCCTCCATCTCTCCTGTCGATATCCTGGATACATGCCCAGCATAGTGTACTTTCATTATTATTATTATTATTATTATTATTATTATTATTATTATTATTATTATTTTGCTAGCAGAAAGCTTAGTGGAAGGATTCTCAGAAATATGTAACACACAACAGGGACCCTCCTGGGATTTTCTAGGAAAGAAATACCCTTAACAAAATTGAAAATATTCATGCATGTCTTAGTCCTTTTAGGACTTAGTCCTTCAATTGTTCCCTCCACGGATCCTAAAAAAGTTACAAATTATTGCAAAAAAGAAAATGCTTATCTGGCCAAGACTCTGAACAAGGATCCAGAAACTTCTAATAAAAGGTGACAGCTTCCTCTTTTCTTCCCCTTCTCAATCCTACGCAGACATCCACCACAACACCTATACCACCTTGTGACATTTTTTTTACATTCTGCGCACACACACACACACACGTGCATACACACAGTCAATTAATGTTTCTAAAAGTGCATGTCTACACCATCAACATCAGACTCGTGGGAGTGGGTGGTTGATAAAATAGTTTCCTGGCACCTACTCCAGCCAGGCCAGCTAAATTAGAATATTTGGAGAGTAGAAAGTGGGATTCAGTCAGACAATAAAGTCTGACAACCATTATGCCTTGAACCCTAAATCTCTCAAAGGCAGGGAATATGTTTCGGCTAGAAAGGAGATATTTGGGACCAAAGGAACGACTTTTGAGTTCTACCAGGTTACCCCACCCCACCCAGGACACAGGCACTGGTCCCTTCTGCCTCCACGGACAAGCCCAGCCCCACTTGGCCTGAAAAGACTTCTGTATCCTCTCCGTCTTGTTAGAAACCCTGAAACATTTCACTATAAATATGAAGCTCCTGGTTAGCACAGTGCACAGTTCCTCATTCTCATTGTCTGGGAAAAGATCTTCAAGCAAGAATGAAAACTGGGGGCTTCCCTCCCTGGTGGCGCAGTGGTTGGGAGTCCGCCTGCCGATGCAGGGGACACGGGTTCGTGCCCCGGTTCAGGATGATCCCACATGCCGCGGAGCGGCTGGGCCCGTGAGCCACGGCTGCTGGGCCTGCGCATCTGGAGCCTGTTCTCCGCAACGAGAGAGGCCACAACAGTGAGAGGCCCGCGTACCACAAAAAAAAAAAAAAAAGAATGAAAACTGGGATAATAATAGAATTGAGTTCCTGGGTCATTTTAAGAAATTACTATTAAAACTAATCACAAAAGAAGTTCCCACTATAATGTAGGCTGGAACTTCTTAAAATAGGAATAATGAATCTGGGTTTGTTTATTTTTGATTCATCCATTAATTAGTTTTTCATTTATTCATTTTTAATTCAATAAATATTTATTGAGCACCTCCCATGTACCAGGCACTAATATTATAGCTAAGGATAAACAAGATAGACAGACTCTGCCCTTGTGTGGTGAAAACTTGGTTCATTTATTTACTCATTCATTTATTCATTTTTTTAACAAATTTATTAAACACACTATTTGGAAGCAACTGGGATGGACACCGTAGAGAATCTCTAGACAAATTATGCATAGGCCATGCCCTCAAGCAGCTTT
Organism: Platanista minor; assembly: GCA_004363435.1. Classification (NCBI taxonomy): domain Eukaryota; kingdom Metazoa; phylum Chordata; class Mammalia; order Artiodactyla; family Platanistidae; genus Platanista; species Platanista minor. The sequence goes on along the minus strand of RJWK010006848.1, from coordinate 45,985 downwards.
CAACCTAGCTGTGGTGTCAGAGATCAAAATGATTGATTCTCATACTGGGCAAAATAAAATGAATACTAAGTACAAGAATGAGATTACTTCTGGGACTTCCCTGGTGGTCCAGTGGGTAAGAATCCATGCTCCTAATTCAGGGGGCCTGGGTTCAATCCCTGTTCAGGGAACTAGATCCCACATGCATGCCGCAACTAAGAGTCCACATACTGCAACTAAGAATCCTGCATGCCGCAACTAAGAAGCCCACATGCTGCAACTAATAGCCCACATACTGCAACTAAAGATCCCATATGCCACAACTAAACATGCCTCAACAAAGATCCCGCATGCCACAACTAAGACCCGGCACAGGCTAAATATGTTAATTAATTTTAAAAAAATGAGATTACTTCTGACTAAAGCTGACCAAAGAGGAAGGGTCTGAGCCAAGCCATAAATTGCAGCAAATTTTGTGGTGCAAATATGAGAACACTCATCTGCTGAAATAACAGGGAAAAGGCAAATATGCCTATCTAATATCTGAGAAAAGGTGTAACAGGATGGGCGCTTTATAGGGTGGCTTTAAAAATTGGAGAGAGAAACATCTGAACAGATTGAAGAATACCTGACTAAAGATTTAGTCTCTGTTGCAACCCTATATGTGAAGCTTCTTTTTCCATTTATTCACTCAATTCAAAATATTCATTGAACACCTTCATATAATGGTGAAACAATTAGTAAAAATGTCACCTGTTGTAGCTAAGAAGACAGAAATGTAGTAATGAACTTTTGGATTTGAGTGGTGAGATTTCCAGGCAAAACCTTCAAGGTGCTGGACTGGCTCTCATTGGCTGTATTTAATAAACTGTTATAAATAAGAAGGAGATGTTCTAAAGAAAAACTAGCTAGTTTATAAGCAGAACACAGAAGAAATATAAAGGGTTCATGATTTTCTCTCAGGGAACATAGCACTGTTTTTCATCCCTAACCTCTCTGGGAAGCAGAAAATGTCTCAAAATAAAACACTGCTTGGGAACAAAAGATCAAATCACAGATGTGGCCATAAGATCCTTTATAAAGATCTGTGAAAGAATTAAGGCAGGGCCTAGTAGAACTTCTCTGCTATACTAAAATGCTTATAAGGGTATTAAAGTTGTGGCTTTCAGCTCATGGAGCAAAATGACATCATATTCATAGGAAATCCACAATGTTTTTAATTCAGCTGAAATGGCAATGTTCTGTTCGTATAGATTAAAAGGAATTGAGACTGTAGAAAAAAATGTCTTAAAATTGTAGAAAGACTTTTGTGCCCCCAGTTCTCTATAGGCAGGAGGCAGGAATATTGTCCAACACTCTCTTCAGAAGGAACGAAGGAGGATGAAAAAGAAACGATATGCTAGAGGTCTTAGCCAAAAGCCATGGAGAACAATGGACTGGGAGCCATTTCCAGGGAGCAGAACTAAAGTCTAACCAAAGAATATTCCCCATCTCCAGAGTAGGGGAAACTGGCAGAATTTGCCCATAAAAAGTTTAGAATTGCTATGGACCAGTAACTGCTATGTACAGTCTCTCCTTCCCGCTTTCCAAATGAGAATATTTATAGGTGATTCTCTTCTCATTTCATCACTATACGGTAGGTATGTATAGGGCAGATAACTTCTTTTTCTAGTATATAACTTTCTGGATCAGGAAGAGTTTATGTGAACCTGAGGTAGATCAGAACACCTTTGACTTCAAGCATCATGTCACAACTTGAGTTTAGGAGGGTCTTGGAATGTGAGTGAACATCTTCTGCATGTGACATCATGTTGGTAATTGTGGCCAGAAAGCAAACTATGGTAGATTGTTTGAACTAGAGAGCCCTAGGATTCCATGCCTGCCTATATCCATGTTTTTTTGGTCATGTTTTTTCACTCTAACCATGGGCTTGTTTAGACCGGTGGGGAATAAAATCTGACACCAGCAGAGGCGTGAAATAGTTCTTGTGCATCTCTTTTGATTCCTGACACTGCCATTAGAACATATCTGGGCTAGCCTACTGGAGGTAATGAGAGACAAATAGAAAAGAGTCAAGTTGTTCTAGCTGAACCTACAGCAGATCGGATGATCCCTAGTCAATGTGCCAACTGACTGCACCTGCCTGAAAAAGCCTAGCCAAAATGAGCTGAGCCTGGCCCAGATCAGCAAAACAATTCAGCCAACTTGTAGACTCATGAGAAGTAATGGACACTAAGTTTAGGGTGGTATGTTACACTGTAAAAGCAAATCGAAACAGACAGTATGTAAAATGGAATCTATTTGCCATCTCAGTACTAAAAGTTCCCTTTGAAGAAGTTTAATTAAGGCAAATTTGAAAGATCCCTAGTTAACAGATTCATCTTATAATGGTACCATAAAATCTCAGCCAGATAGACACCTCTAAATTTACAAACAGATTAAACAGAATAGCAGAGAGACTACAACGGATACAAGAATTCAATAAGTCAGTGTCTGAATCACTGAAAAGAGCCATGGTCAGAGATGTAATTATTCTATCACAGCATGGCCCAGCCTCTTCAATGCAGAATAATTCCCAAGGAGACCATCCAGTCCTTAGAAATAAGTCTAGTTTAATTACATTTGGTAATTAGATACCTCTAATAAAAATCACAGTTAGGATGAATGGGGGATTCTTAGTGGGATTAGAGAAGAAAGGATTGCTCTATGAGACATAATCAAAGGGGAAACCAACTAGTCTTATAGTCTGACTCTGGTTGGGGAAGTGTGAAAAATGAGGCATCAAAGATGATCACAACTCAGTAATTAATTTGCTTAAAAACCTTCAATGTCTCTTTGGGAATTTATGTGATATCCCTCCAAAGTCTAAGCTCCATGAAGGACTGGGTCATTAAAAATCAACATCATTGGGCTTCCCTGGTGGCGCAGTGGTTGAGAGTCCGCCTGTCGACGCAGGGGACACGGGTTCGTGCCCCGGTCCGGGAAGATCCCACATGCCGCGGAGAGGCTGGGCCCGTGAGCCATGGCCGCTGGGCCTGCGTGTCCGGAACCTGTGCTCCGCAACGGGAGAGGCCACAACAGTGAGAGGCCCGCGTACCACAAAAAGAAAAAAAACAAAAAATCAACATCATTATCCTCACAAAAGCTAACATCTATTGACTGCTTATGTTTGTTATATTTCAGGCAGTATACTTCATTAACTGTTTTGTTTATGTTTACAACAACCCTGAAAAAATAGGAACTGATAGTATCCCCATTTTACAGACAAGGAACTAAAGTCTTGGGAGCTTGAAGTGACTTGCCCAAGGTCATCCACCTAGGACACAGTGGAGTCAGGGTTCAGAGGTCTGTCTCTTACTTCAAAGCACTTACTCTTAAACATTACCTTATTCTGCCTCTTATAAGACACTTATTAGCTCCCCAATGCCAACTCAGGTTTGGCAAATAGTAGATACAATACATATTTGCTGAATGAATAAATTTTTAAAAAGGAATAAATAAAAAGATAAATGAACAAATGAGTAAGAAATGATAGCACCAATGACAGAGACAAAAACTGAGAGGAGGACCTTAAGGAGGAGGTAGGAAGACTTTGGACCTTATTTGCTAATAAGAAAATGGTAATTCCTCCATGTGTTCTGGAAGAAATTAACAGGAAGGAATTTGAGAAAGAAATTAAATGAACATCTGTTTTTGACATCGTCATTGTAAAAGCAACTAGATTATTTACACAGGAGCCACCTTTGTTTATGTGGAGGTAAAAGGCAAAAACAGAGGGAGAGGAGGTCAGCAAAATGAGTAAATGGACAAGGTCTGGGAGTTTACTGCTGAGAAGGAATATTTCCCCAAGTCGTAGTCACATAAGGTCATACTGTAAATCATTCTTCCCAGGGTGTACCTGCTTCCATGTGCACCGACCCTAATTAGGAAGAATTCATTGATTATGTCCCTATATGTACTATTCACTGTGCCAGACCCTTCATATGCCTTCCATAATTTAATTCTCACAGCAACACTGTGAGATGAATATCATTCCATTTTTATGGATGAGGTTCAGTGAGAGAAAGATCATTCAGTTAGAAAATGGTGGAGGGGTTCAAACTTAGATCTTTGTAACACTAAAACCCTGTCTTATTTTCTTATACTATACAAACAGAACTGCCAGGTAACTGACTGAAAGAGAAAAGTGGCCTTCAATTGGCAATGTTGAAGGAGAAACACTTTTCCCTTCCAATACGTTTCCAAGGAGAGAAAAGAATAATAAACGTGAATGATCATTTCCAGTCAGTTGAATGATTATATCAGTAATTATTGGTCTTTATACTTAATTCCTTAAAAAAGAAAGAAGTACACCCAACTTTGATTAAACTACAACAACACCATGAAGGTTATGTAGCAGAGAAAATAGCGTCGGCAGTTTTTCTTTTCCAGCTCAGTGTCTTTATTCTTTTGCGTCCTCAGTTGCTATCCAAACAACTTATTTTGCCCATGTAAGACTATATGTGTTTTTTTTTGTTTGTTTGTTTGTTTTGCGGTACGCGGGCCTCTCACTGTTGTGGCCTCTCCCGTTGTGGAGCACAGGCTCCGGATGCACAGGCTCAGCGGCCATGGCTCACGGGCCTAGCCGCTCCACGGCATGTGGGATCTTCCCGGACCGGGGCACGAACCCGTGTCCCCTGCATCGGCAGGCGGACTCTCAACCACTGCACCACCAGGGAAGCCCAGACTATATGGTTTGACTAAGAATTTGGTCATCTCAATTATAATCCCTTGGATGGCACAAAAGGGCATTCTCCACGAGATGGATGCCAAGTCGTATACGGTTTTGGAGCAGAAAGGTGGAGTCTTTCCTACACCCATAGTTACATATGCTGGTGCTAATGGAAGGATTTCTCCATTCCTAACAAGGCCTGGGAGAGAGTCAAGAATTCTATGATGAGCACCCTGTGGAGAAATAGTCTGCTTGTTGTCCAAAACAAGTCAGACTAGTAGTCTGACTCTTTCTTGGAGTGTCAGTATAGATTTCACTGGACATAAGTGTCCACATTCCCCATTTTAAAGTATTTTTATAATACTTCCAACAATGTTCCAAGGCGCTTCTGACTCTCAACCTCTTCACTTAAGGACACACGTTATGTCCTCTAAGATTCTATAGCTCTCTGATGGCAGGGACTCTCTAAATAGGAGTTTGGGCTGTGGCAAGATCAAACTGAGAAGAGAATCTTAGTGTGAGGGACTTTATTATACAAAATAGGGCAAAGTAAACAATGGGAGGCAGATCTGGCTATATTTCTGACAGTCCAGCAGGGGTGGAATCCATGCAGGGAAGAGGTAGCAGTCCAGGCAGAGGGGGCCAAAAAGTCAGGCAGGTAGAACGTGGTGATGAGCATTCCAGACAAAGATAATATAAATAGGTAGTGAGCACAGAGGGTTAGCATGGCCCCAGTGGCACCTGGGCTTTAGGAATAGAACTCTAGTCATCAGGCTATGAGAAGGGGGTTCTGTTGGTGACAAATACAGGCCCCATTCTCAGAAGTACCAGGGTCCTGGAAAAGAAATAAAGACACAAGGGAACAAGACAGAAACCCTAGCAGTGATTTGACCTCACGAATGAGGAGCAGTTAGGCTAGTTAAGGAGATCATGCCAGATCAGAAGGGAAATTGAAGTCCTGAGCCCCTAAGCCAGATTGAGGGCAAGATGTCTCCCAGAGCCTATGTTCATATTCAGCTTACCTTAGAGAGCCATCTATATGGTTTAGAGGGATTAAGTCAGCCCCTATAGTGACTCGTAGATTATGGAATTTTATATTCCACCACAGGTATCAGTCTAGAGCCCTGAGCATGTAGAAGACATTTAATTATAACCATCTATACTAAGTGTATTCTATGTGCTAGGCACTAGTCTAGGTGCTTGACATGTGTTACCTCATTTAACTATATCCAAAGAAATATATAATATTATTCCTATTTAAAAGACAAGGATCCTAAGGATCAGGGAGGAGTTTATTGCATAGGGTTTTGGGGTGGGGGGTGTTGGAGAACTGTTCTACACTTTGATTATGGCAAGGATTCCATTTGTCAAATTTTGGAGTGAGTTTTACTGAATGTAAATTCAATTTCAATAAACATGACTTAAAAAAAAAATGACAAGGAATCCAAGGCCAGGTAGGTGTAGTAAATTGTCCGAAGTTATGCATTTAATAAATGATGATGCTGGAATACAGATAAAAATAGCTTAACAACAAAACCCAATCTTTAAAGTAAATTGCTAATCTTGGTCATACATTTTTGTACAACTATTTGCTAAACTCTTGTTATGTGGCAAACTCAATGCTAGATATTTATAGGTACCATCTATGCCCTTAAGGAGCTTAGATTATAGTGGGAAGACAGATGCATTAAAGACAGTAACACTTACGCCTGGACTCTGGTGGAAGACTAGAGGGTGCTATGAGAGCACTTAATGCTGAGACCCAATTCTCCCCTAAAGTGAGACCTCCTGAGGGAAGTGATGGAAGATTAGTGGTCATGAAAGCAAAGGATGGAGAGTAAAGGGGAAGAAACAACTTTATCAAAGCCCCAGCGGCAAGAGAAAGCATGATTTCTTTCAAGTTACTGAACACAGCTTGTGGACAGGAGTGTAGGGTGTATAAGGAGGTGGGAGGAAGAGTGAAGAGATGTCACCACAGAAGTGGCTGAGCCCCATTAAGCAGGACCAAGGAGGCCGCACCGCCTGGGACTCACCCTGATGAAAAAGGCAGGAAAGGATTTGAAAGTCACATGACCAGATGTGCAGTTGGGGAAAATATTCTGGCTTCTATGTGGAAAGGATGGATGAATGGATGAATAGAAAACCAACTCTTAGGACTTCCCTGGCAGTCCATTAGTTAAGGCTTCATGCTTCCACTGCAGGGAGTGCGGGTTCAATTCCTGATCGGGGAACTAAGATCCTGCGTGCCACAGAGCAGCCAAAAAAACAAACAAACCAACTCTTGCCCTTTCTATTCCGTGAAACAGGCCCAAGTAGGGTTTAACTGCACCTGCAGCCCATCTGTGTCTTAGTCTTCTGCTGGGGCCTAGAGCCCAGAAGACAGCACCTGAGGCTGAGTCCACCATCAAGAATGCTATCATATGGAAGTAATGAATGGTTTTCACTTAATGGTTGTTTCCTTTCAAACTCTGTATGGCCCCTCATGCCCCCATCCCAGTCAGGTGGCCTCCATTGGTTTCTGAGTCTCCATGCCCAGCTTTTATAGCTCTGACAAGTCATCTACAACCCTCCACCACTGCTACCTCGAAAACATTTTTCTGCTCTCTCTGCATCCCTGCAGTAGACATGCAGATTTTGGCTCAACACAGAGAAAAAGGAGCACAGAAGAGGTCTGGAATGTTCACTGTAATACCAAACACATAAAAGGTCTTGGCCTTATGTGATAAATCATACCTTCCACATCTGTCAGTGGAAGAATTGAAAGGGGCACATCTCTTCTTCTGTGTGTGGCCAAATGGTTTTCTCCCAGCACTAAACAAGCCCATTTGAAGCACAGGTTGGCAGGGGTCAATTCCTTTATCATCACACACATTTTAACAACCCAGTTGCTCAAAGAATATAAAGCTCTATAACTGCCAACAAAGAGAGAGCTTTCAAGAGCCTTTCAGAAGGAATTATGCACACAAAATTCTAATTGTTGCATTGATTTAATGCCCTTCTTTGTGTTCCTACCACTTTCTTATCATAATTATGTACCTTCTCTACACGTTTACCCCATCTTATCCTTCATGCATAGAACCAAATAGGAGAGAGGGGCCTATAGTAGTTACCCACCTTAGTTACCTGTAGACTAAGCAAGAGGTGATGACTTTAGGTCTTTTTCATAAGACCGTGCAGCCTAGAAAAAGAAAGGACAAGTGTTTAGAAAGAATAAAACAAGCAATAGGTTAGATATTTTTACTTCTTCTCTGTACGTTAAGACATTTTTGCTTATTAGCAAGGTTAGTTTAAGACAAGTTCATAGCCATTATGACTATAAAAGTGATTCAATATTAGCATTATACCAAAATGACAGATGCAAATGCCAGTAAGGAGAACATTCTGAGCAGTTTAAAGGGCTCTAAAAATACAAAGCATTATGCCTAGGTTTCGCATTAGCCTCATATAGCTATGACGTCCCACCTGAAGTCAATATTCTATCATCCGTGTTCAAAATAGACCTGATTTCAAAAAAACAAAAGAAACCTTCACTCAGTTTCCTGAAGTAGAGAGAGAAAGGAAAGAAGGAAGAAAGGGAGGGAAGGAAGGAAGGAATGAAGGCAGGGAGGGAGGAAGGGAGGAAGGAAAGAAGGAAGGAAGACGGAAGGAAGAGAGAGAGAAAGGGGAAGAGAGTCAGGCTATTGATCAGGCTAAGGTGATATAATACAGCTCATGCACTTTATTCGTATAGGAATGTTCCTGAGCTCACGTTTGTAGTCAATTTACTTATATTTTAGGTACAACTTTACTGAGCGTGATTATCTAGTTTCCCATTCCAAGGTATCCTGGAGGCAGCAGGTCACCTGGGAGACACACATGGGCAGCATCAAAAAGTGACAGCTGGCAGTGCAAGAGTTGATGAAGAAGACAGAAGACCTCTGAAAAGTTGATACCGGAACTCCAACACAGAGCCCTGCACTCGACAGGCTCTATTACAGCCCTCTAGAATAATTTATGATTGAGTCATCAAGACAAGATCAAATTAGAATGTTCTATTTAATAAAGCCGGGAAATATATATACATTTTCAAAGATGTTCACCAAAAATAGTTTAAATGAACCTATTTTTATACATATGAACTTTGTAACCAGAACAACTCATTTCCTTAATATTCAAGATGGATAGTTAACATTTTACTGTATGTTGGTTATGTCCTAATTTTAATATCAAGCTACCTGCCACTCCTGCGTCTCCTGCCCCTTAGTGACCAGGGAGCCACACTCTGGAAACACAATGTCATTATGCTAATACTACCCTAAACTTAACAAAATTAGGTAGGTAAATTTACTACCACCTCCCCAAATAAAAGCACACATTGCTACCCCAGACCCAAATATATGACTCCAGAGTTATCTATGCTGCTGCCTGCTGCCAATCATATGCAATATATGTTAGTGTATGTGCTGACCAAATTTAAATTCAATTTTAGCAGGCCACGTAAGAAGACATCCTTCTAATCTAACAGTCTGAGCTTTTTGTGACTGAATTTGTCTTTGAATCCCTTGAGTCAGAATCTCAAGATATCAAATCATTGTCACCCAATTGAGTTTAACTCTTGAACCTGGAAGAGAAAGACAATAGATTGACTGGGACCTTGAAAATGGAGCAAGAACCTACATAGGTGATGTTTTGCGTGATTCTTTTCACAAATGTTAAAAATGGAAAAATCAGGGTCACCAATGCCAAATCAAACTTGAGATAAGAATTTTGCTGTACTAATGGTCAAGGTTTCTAGACACCATCAATACTTGAAGTAAGAGTGAAAAAGAATAAAAGAGGGAGAATGGTAAGTGTACAAACACCAAGAACCACCATCCACTTGGGGCTAGCATGCCAAATTTTTTAGCATAGCACAAAGGAGGAAAGAACCCATGGAGAAAAGCTTTACAAAGCCATTCATAAAAAGTCATGGTCAGTGTTATAGGTTGGAGAAAGGGGGCATATCAGTCAGGATAATGCTATAGTGATGGACAACCCCCAAGGTCCAAAGCTTAAAACAACAAATGTCTCTTTCTTTCTCATGCCACATGTTCACTGCAGGTCAGCTCGAGCTCTGCTCTATGTTGCCTGCCTTCCTCACTCCAGGATCTAGGCTCACAGAACAGCTATTATCTGGTCATTGCAGTTCATAGTGACAGAAGGAAGGAGAGGAAGTACTAAAACATATGTTGGTCCCTAGAACCTCTGCCTGGATGACTTTTAAGGGAGTAGGAAGTATAACCCTCCTGCAGGGAGGGGCTTCAAATACTGGTGCGCTGGAATGCAGTCACTACAGGCAGTAGGATAAAAGTGCCAAGAGGTCCGCCAAAGATCAGGGCTTTTTGAACTTCAGCATACACGAAAATACTGTGGAGAGCTTTTTTTTTTTTTTAAATATACTTAAAAAAATTTTTTTTTAATTAATTTTTTGGCTGCGTTGGGTCTTTGCTGCTGCACGTGGGCTTTCTCTAGTTGCGGTGAGAGGGGGCTACTCTTCGTTGCAGTGCCCGGGCTTCTAATTGCGGTGGCTTCTCTTGTTGCAGAGCATGGCCCCAGGTGCGCGGGCTTCAGTAATTGTGCCGCGCGGGCTCAGTAGTTGTGGTGCACGGGCTTAGCTGCTCCGCAGCACGTGGAATCTTCCTGGACCAGTGATCAAACCCGTGTCCCCTGCATTGGCAGGCGGATTCTTAGCCACTGTGCCACCAGGGGAGTCCTGGAGAGCTTCTTGAAACACAGCTTTCTGGGCCCCACCCTCAGCAGTCCTAATTCAGTAATCCTGGGTGGAGCCCAAGAATGTGCATTTCTTTATATACAGGTGTACCTCGTCTTGTGCTTTGCTTGATTGCACTTTGCAGATATTGTGTTTTTAACAAACTGAACGTTTGTGGCAATCCTGCCTCAAACAAGTCTATCGGGATCATTTTTCCAACAGCATTTGCTCACTTCATGTCTCTTGGAACATTTTGGTAATTCTCGCAATATGTCAAACCTTTTCATTATTATTATATTTGTTATGGTGATCTGTGACCAGTGATCTTTGATGTTACCACTGCAAAAAGCTTACGACTCCTTGAAGGCTCAGATGATGGTTAGCATCCTTTAGCAATCAAATATTTTTAAATTAAAAAAAAATGCACATTTCTAACAAACTCCTAGGTGATGCTGATGTTGCTGGTCCGTAGACCATACTTTGATTAGGAATGATATAGAGCTATTGCTGGGAAGCAGCTGTCCAAACAGACATTATGTGTTCCAACCTCATCCTTGCATCTAGGTGGGGACAAATGACTGGTTCTCACCAAAGAAATATGAGCAAAAGTGATGCGTGTCACTTCTTGAATTAAAGTGGTTAAAAAGAAGTGCCTTTTTCTCCCACTTCCTTCTGCCATATGCTTTCTACTTTTTGATGCCTGAGGCAACATTATAGCTCATGTTTGAAGTTAAAGACTTCATCAGCCTAAGCCACCTTCCCCCACGGACAAGAAGAACCTACATCAGATTACTACGGGAAAAAGAATACATTTCTATCATGTTAAGCCATGAAATATAGGGATTTGTTTTTTACAGCAGGTAGCTTTACCTTATCTAACCCTGGAGAGACTGGGAAGAAGGTCAAGAGAATCTTGACCCTCTGTCCAATATTTATCATTTTTCTCTCCTTCAGTTACATGAGAAACCTCTCTGCCTCCTTAATTTTTACAACTGTTACCTCCTTTATTATATCTGTTTTCTTCTCTAACTCACTGTGGTAACAAATAAAATTAAATGGATTAAGATTACGGGGTGAAAAAACTCAGAATCACTTTAATTCCTGCTTAGGGTACCAGCTTAGTACCTTAATAATACACTTAATTATAGTTTATTCATTCATTTAACGAACCTTACTCAATGCTAACTTACATATGGCTAAAACAGCCCTGTCTCCAAAATTGGCCTGGGCATCACCCCTGGTCCCTCCCATAACCATGGCAGATATCGAAAATTAGAAGTGCTTTTTTCTCACTGAGTCAAGAGAAAGCCTCAGAATCCTTTACAGCAGGGTGCTCCAAATAGTCATGACCAATAAATCCATAATGGTGGTTTTTCCATGAAGGAAAAAAAAAAAAAAAAGCAATATGTATCCAAGTCATTTCTATTTGTATCATTTTTATCAACAAATGGATTTTTTCCAAAGATGTTGCAAAAGGTTTGGTCTCCTGTAGTCGCTCATTTCAATCTAATTCTAATATGTTTTCCTGAGTAATGGAAGCTGTAAAGACCATACTACGTTTGCAGCTAAGTTTCCACACCGATTTAGGTTCCACTAAGCAGATATGCCTGCACAAAACTTGAAATGCAGAAATCAGCAATGTGAGATAGAAGCCTTATATGAAGAGACTGGACCTTTGGGCAAACACTACTGCAGAAGTGTTTGGTTCTCCTGATGCAGCAGTGAGGAAAGTTTTACAGGCCAGGACCTGGCCTCAAAGGCACAGAACAGCAGGTGTCTACAGCAGATAGGTTTCTCTTAACAAGTCCCTGGTGTGGTTGGGCAATTCATCAGGCCATTGTTCCTGAACGAGCAGGACCTATGCTTGGTTCCACCCTTAGTTCCAGGCAAGATGGGCTCCTGTTCTGGGACCAATACTTTAGAGGCTCTTTCTCTGGCTCTCCTCTGGCCACCTCCCCTCCCCTGCAAAAAACAAAAAACAAAACAAACAAATACAAAACACTGAGTGAGAAGTATGTGGGGTCAACAGGACATACTTAACTGGATTTCTAGCCCCAGATTGTGCCCTGGGAACATGGACTCAGATTCCTTACTCAGATAGCCCTGAGCTTTCTGCCAGGGCCTGTGTGTGCCTCTACCCTGGGGCCATTCTCCTAGGAATGGACCACACTGCCATTGTGGACACCTTTAGGTCTGAGGGTGGGGAGTATACATAGAGCTTGGAAATGTGTGCTGTAGCATCCACAGATATGCTGATGAGGGTCCCCTGCAGCTTAGAATGGAGCCAGAAATGGGAAGAGAAAGATTGGGAACCTGGATTGGGGCCTGGAGTCATGCTTCTCCCATGCCACTATGCTTTGTTGAGCAACCCCAAGGAGTCTGAGAATTCTAGTCAATCTTGACCTTCCAATGTCATTTTGAAGGTAAATTTCTCAAGGTGGGAACATAGCACATATTTCTTTTAACAGTTTGAAGCTTACGTTTAAGTGTTAATATTTAGAGATGTTATGTGAGTATCTACTTGTACTCTTGCCCCAGATCCCACAAATTCTAAGGACTACTTAGTTCTCTAGGCTCTGATGCATTCTGTAAGCTATTTCACTCTCTGTAATAAACCCCTTTCTGCCTAAACTATTCAGAGTTTATTTTGTTCTCTAAAACCACGAACCCTGGTTGCTACACTTCTCTAGATGTTTAGAAAGGGCCTGTATTTTCCTCTTCTTGTAGATAAGTCTACATGAAGTCCAAGAATATGGTTTTCTTTCAGTATCAACCATAGCTTCTATTTGTTGTGACTCTTCCTGATCCCAAGGCTCTGTTACTATAGCAGAGAAGGGAATTCAAGATTGAATGAGAGCCCGGGTTGGAGACAGCTTTAACACTTACCTAGTGTGCACTTTGAACAAGCCATTTTTAACCTATCTGAACCCTAGCTTCTCATCTGAGAATTGAATAAGATAGTGTGTGTACATATACTTCATTGAATAGCCCTCTGTTGATGTAACATTGCCACTACTGGAACTAAAGAAAAGAGTTAATAATAGCTGACTCCAGGGGTATATTCCCTGTGGTGTATTCTCAGATGTCCTTTCTCTTGTTCACTTCAAAAACCTCTGCTCCAATCACTTCCCTCTGGAAAACCAATTCCACTGTCCTAACTTATGACTCCATTAGGAAATGTTTCTAGGAAGTCATTCAAATGTTTCCATGTGCCAATCCCAGTTTGGTACTTCAAGTTCTGACTCCTTATGCTGCAGGAAACCATTTTCTTCTTCGCTTGCTATTTAAACTCTTCAACTCTTGTCAAGCATTATTATATCATACTCACCCTACTCTGGGATTTAATCACACACTCCATCCACTTCAAGACATATTCATTTTCTGGAGTATCCAGTGACATAATCCACAATGTCAGAGATAAGGATTCAAGCATTTAAGTTCCTCTTGGGTTTTCTTGCTTTTCTGAATCTTAAAGAATCTTTAGAGTTAGTCCTACAGCAATGCAAGTTTAAAAGCTTTCACAACATGATGTATTTCCTTTTCATTACATTTTTTCAGATTTAGAAACTACTACAGCAGTAGCCTATGCTAGCAGGAAGATAAGATTTTTGTGTCTCATAAACTTGGAAAATGGAACATATCAAAAGTCATTTTGTTGGCATATTTCAATTAAATACCTAAAAATCCATGAGGATATAAGCAAGAACTGCATTAGGTCTTTTCTATTTTTAAAGAATTTTCTAGTTTCTAATGGTCAGTCCTATAAAGTTTCCCCCACCGAAAAGTAACTGATTGGAATTGTGGAACCATTGAGACATGGCATCGAATAGTTGAAACTACATACAACCTTTGAGAAAGTGCTTTCCATTTTGGAAACAATCGCTGTACCTATAGGTTCTGTGGCTGGGCACTTAGGCATCCTGGCTCCATTCCTTGTCCTTCTTCAGCTCAGCTCTGTACTAGAGGGGGAGCATGAGCCATGCACTCTGTTTCCCAGGATCCTATATCAGCTGTCTTCTGGCTGAGTTTTGACAAAGGAAGACAGTGGAAGGAGATTGAATGAGGTGGAAGAGAAAAGCCAAGACATTTCTCCTCCTGTGTCTCTGCTGGAGGTAGCTTCTCAGCAGTTACTTCTCCTCTGCGGCTCCAACTCCTCAGTTCCACTGCTTGACAGGTTCATTTAGTTCCACCTTCCATCTGATGACCCTGTAGGCAATAATACTGCTAAATGTTTCATCTTTCTAGCCTACAGATGGTAGTGGTTTTCTGTTGTTTAACTTTTGGATTACCTTATTACTCCCTCTATGGTTCTTAGAAATTCCATCACCTGTGTAATAATTTCCCTAAATTAATTTCACTCTGTGGAAAAATCTTAAAGTGATTTCTGCTTTCCTGGTTAGATTCTGATTGATATAATATCTATCAATTATATAATATAATGCACCTAATTTTGAAACAATGCACATAACTATTAGTGCACCAATAGGAATGTTAATGAACTTGGATACAATAAGTCACCTTATAGACTTCTCAGGACTTTATGGGAAGTAAAATATAAACTGTGGAAAAAACTGCCCCAGCAAGAAGAGACCAATGGAATTAGAGGTATCAATGGGATCTAGAGACTTGATGGTCATTTTTTTTCCCTCCAGGTGAAATAATATCTAGGTGAGTAGAGAATATAATAACAGTTACTGACCTATTTAAAATTCTGACCTTGGGCCAGTAGGTTTATTATCTAGTATGGACTGCCTTAAGATGTTTAAAAAAAAGATGATCATTACAACAGTTCAGGGTAACACTTGAAAACATTATGTCTGGTTTGTTAACAAAACAAATGCCAAATATGATATAAACCAACATCATGGAAATATTTGCTTTCATTTTTATCTTGTTCTTTCATTTATTCATTGATTATCTACCATATGCCAGTCACTCCTCTAGGCCCTATAAATATATCCCTGAGTAAGGAAGAAAAAATATCCCTTGCTTGTGTGGAGCTTATGGCCTGGAGGGGGTGAAGGCAGTGTTTGGACCAATAGCAACAAAGAGTTGAAAAACTCCATAGAAAAAACAGCCAATCCACACTTAGATTTTTTTTTCTAAGTAATTTGCCATCTTAAATTTCTAAAAGGAAAAAGAAAATGGTCTTTTTACTTTCTAAAATATAGTAGTACATAAGGGTACTGGATTTGAAGTTTGTCAAGTTTTGATTTGAGTTCAGGCTCTTTACTTTCCTGATTGGTTAAATTATCATGTTTATCAAGGATCCCTCATATAGGATCCTTGAAGTAATTTTTAAAATAGGGAATTGTGTTGAGAATAGAGATATTTAAGTTTGGAGAACTTGAATGAATAGTTCTGCCTCATTTTCATTTTATTTTTGATTCTCAGAAGTTGACCATGATGTGCTTGTGGATTCATTGTTTGTGCTGTTGTTGTTGTTGTTTTTGTTTACCAAATTTGGGAAACTTTAGATCATTAATTTTTTAGATATATTTTACTGCCTTATTCAATCCCTCCACTTCTATGACTCCAATTACACTTTCATTAGACCAGTTTATACGGTCCCATGAGTCACTAAGAAAATACCATTTAAAAAAATTTTTTGTCTCTGTTCTTCAGATTGGATAATTTCTACTTTTTTTTCTTCAAGTTCAATGACTATTTTTTTCATCATCCAATCTGCTGTTAATACAATACAATCATTTTTTAAATTTTATAAGTATACTTGTTAGTTCTAGAATTCCACTTGGTTTTCATAGTTTCCATTTTCCTGATGAGATTTATCACTGTACATTTCCTATATACATCTTTTCTTTTAGATTCTTAAGTATATTTATAATAGCTAATTTAAAATCAGCATCTTCTAATTCTAACTTCTGAGTCATCTGGGATCTGTTTCTTGTTGTTGCTTTATTTTCATGATGATTAGTCACATTTTTCTATTTCTTCATATATCTAATATTTTTTATTTTAGGCAAAACATTTAAGATAATACAATATAGTGAGTTTGATTATATCATCTACCTAAATAAGCTATTAAGTTTTGTTCTGGCAGGCAGTAAACTTCTCCTTTATTTAAAAAAAAAATCTGCTTTTATGATCTCACAAACTTCCTTTAAATACATCTGATCAACTTTTTCTACCATAGAAACTATCACGACTATAGTTAAGGGAAAAAAGGCTGTACAAATGCTCAGCAACTTCGAAGTCATGGGTATTAGAGTTTGAAATCCATTTCATGCTTTTATTTCAAGGGTGCTTCTATGTGAAGAACCCACTGTACAGAATTGCATATATATTATTTTGTATTACCTATAAAGATCATATTCTGTAAGAAAGTAATATAAATCTTTTTTAAAGTATAAATAGTCTTCCAAAATCAATTTGTAAATACATCTTAGTTTTCAAAGCTTAGTGTGTAAAAATATGATCTTAAGCAATTCCAGGGAAGGAGTCTTATCAGCTTCATGGAAAGCTGAATTAGAGGAAATAAGAACAGTAATTTGGAGGTAAAGGAAACAAAACTACTTGTTAATCTCTGTTTGGATGAAATATGTATGAGGACTGAGCCCATATTTGAACACCTATCCTTTTCCTGTTTCAGCCAAAGACGGAAAACCAATTATTTAATAATATTTTTGTTATTGTTTTAAAAAGAATGTATTTGTTGTACATTTTTTTAAAATACTTAAAAGTATAAAAAAATGTTTTTAGTCTTCTCAGAGATAAATACCTGAACATATTAAGGTATTTCCTTCAAATTTTGATATGTAGGTATACATGTATATGTGTATGGGTGGGTGAGTATGTGTCTGGGTGTATGTTGGGTAAAAAATCACATATATAAAACAAAATTGGATTGATGCTCCTAATATAATGTTTTATCTTATATATGTCACTAAAAACATTACGTGGGCTTTTCCATATCATTAAGTGGTCTTTGAAAAATGTGATCTTTAGATGGCCAACAGTCACATGAAAAAACGCTCAACATCACCAATTATTAGAGGAATGCAAATCAAAATGAAAATGAGATATCACCTCACACTGGTCAGAATGGCCATCAACAAAAAGTCTACAAATAATAAATGCTGGAGAGGGTGTGGAGAAAAGGAAACCCTCATACACTGTTTGTGGGAATGTAAATTGGTGTAGCCACTATGGAAAACAATGTGGAAGTTCCTTAAAAAACTAAAAATAGAACTACCATATGATCCAGCAATCCTACTCTTGGGTATATATCCAGAAAAAGCAAAAACTCTAATTCAAAAAGATACATGCACCCCAATGTTCAGAGAAGCACTATTTACAATAGCCAACCCATGTAAACAACCCAAGTTCCCATCAACAGATGATTGGCCTAAGAAGATGTGGTGTATATATATATATATATATATATATATATATATATATATATATATATACACACACACACACACACACAATGGAATCTTACTCAGCCATAAAAAGAATGAAATATTGCCATTTGCAGCAACATGGATGGACCTAGAGATTATTATACTTAGTGAAGTCAGACAGAGAAAGACAAATATAATATGATATCACTTATATGTGGAATCTAAAAAATAATACAAGTAAATCTATATGTAAAACAGAAGCACAGTCACAGACATAGAAAAAGTTACCAAAGGGGAAATGGGGTGGGGGAGGGACAAATTAGGAGTATAGGATTAACAGATACAAACTCCTATACATAAAATAGATAAGCAACAAGGATTTACTGTATAGCACAGGGAATTATATTCTGTATCTTGTAATAACCTCTAATGGAATATTATCAGAAAAAATAACTGAGTCGCTATTCTGTACACCTGAAACTAACATAATACTGTTAATAAACTATACTTCAATAAAAAAAAGAAAACTGTGGGGAATTCCCTGGCGGCACAGTGGTTAAGAATCCGCTTGCCAATGCAGGGGACATGGGTTCGAGCCCTGGTCTGGGAAGATCCCACATGCTGTGAAGCAACTAAGCCCGTGCGCCACAACTACTGAGCTCACACGCCACAACTACTGAAGCCCACGCACCCTGGAGCCCGTGCTCTGCAACACGAGAAGCTACCGCAATGAGAAGGCTGTGCACTGCAACGAAGAGTAGCCCCCGCTCACCACAACTAGAGAAAGCCCACGCGCAGCAATGAACACCCAATGCAGCCCCCCCAAAATTTTTTTTTGTTAAATTTTTTTAAATTTTTAAAAATTAAATTTTAAATATTAAAATTTTTTTAATTAAAGAAAAATAAAACTATGATCTTTGATAGCTGTCCAACATGTTATTACAAGAATAATTTACTTATCCATCGCCCCCTTATAAGAGATTGTTGTTTCCAATTTTTCATTATCAAGTAAATTAAATAATCGTTCACATATATGATAATTTCCATACAATATATTTCTGACATGGAAATGGTGGGGTGATGGATGAGTTAACATGGCAGGACATCAAGCCAGCATAATGGAGAGAGTAAAGCTTGAAACAGAAATAGCGGTGGTCTTAGTTAGTATTGTTTATATAACTGTATTGGAGAGGAGAGTATGCCAAGGCAGCAGGCTTTCATAAAATAGTTGCTCTGCATTTCCAACAATCATTGGAAAATGGGAGCTTAGACTGAAGATTTGTAAAGCTACAGCAGAATTCTTCATAGCATGTGCTGCAGAGCATCCATTGTGAGGGATTTTAACAGGTGTTGCATTAAAGAAGTGTTCCAATGTGTAGTGACTTTGGGAAATACAGACTTAAAGCCAAACAAGATTTTTGCTCTTATGTTTTATTGCAGGACTTCCTAAAACATTTAATGTTCTTATATGCTTTTTTTTTAAACATCTTTATAGGAGTATAATTGCTTTACAATGCTGTGTTAGTTTCTGCTTTATAACAAAGTGAATCAACTATACATATACATACACATATATCCCCATATCCCCTCCCTCTTGAGTCTCCCTCCCCCCCTCCCTATCCCACCCCTCTAGGTGTACACAAAGCACTGAACTGATCTCCCTGTGCTATGCGGCTGCTTCCCACTTTTTAACACACACCAAACACAGCCTACAACATGGGACACTTCCCAAACGTATTTGACCACAAAATCTTTGGTTCACTAAGTATATTGAGAGAAAAGTGTTCTGTGGAACACCAGACTGAGCAAAAGTACTCTACCAGAATTGAGGAAAAGTACAGTGGAAAAAAACATATCAGATTAAGTTTGATTAGGTTAAATGGTTTTACGGCAAGCAATGCACATCTTGAAATCTTGCTTTCAATTTAAATTCCTTATTTATCTCTTTTAAAATGCCAAATGACCTATACCCTTCTTTTGTCAGTGCATAACTCTACACAGAAGTAATATTTGGTGGGCTGTGAACTTTATCTCACTATGACATGTTTTAGCGGAGGTTATATAGTGACAAAATCCCAGCCTAGGATTTGGGACAGATTGTTTGGCTCGGCCACTAACTAGCTTTGTGATCTTACAAAATTAACTTTTTTTGGCACAGGTATAAAATGAATTGTCTGTTCTATGAATGATTTGAAGTATATGGTCATAAACTTTCAATTGTTCTCACCTGTTGTCATTCACAGGCTTCAGGATGATCTAACCAGCCTCTCTCCCTGTGATTGGTCTCACAAATTCTAGGTTGTGATGGTAATCTTATTCTCTATTAAGATCCACAGCATTTTTAATAACGATGCTATATTCTAAAGATATAAACCTAGAGAATAACAGATAGTTATTCAACTTCCTATCAATAATTTAAAAATAAAAGCATTTCTGTTCCACCTTTTGCTTTCACAGACATTTGTGCCCCAGAGATCAGGGAACTTGTTCACTTACACTTTCTGCATTTTCCTTGTAGTCCCAGGTTGGCCAATGGCTTATTTGTCCTTACAATAGAAATGTTTAACCTGGGGTTAGTAGACTTCAAGGGGTCCATGAACCCCATGAAACTGTGCATAACATTTTCTCTTTAAATGTGGGAACATTTATCTTTCTGGGGATATACTCTACAGCTTTCAATAGATTTTCAAATGGCATTTTCAATCCCTCAAAAAAGTTAAAAGTTATTGCTTATAGATTTCTTAAGTTTTTTGAAGAGGTATATGAAGGAAAAAACAAGGCGCAGATTAATGCTCAAGTTCAAAACACTGATCTAAGTTATTGCTAATTTACCCATCATCAGAATGTGTGGGAGTAGAAACCTCAGGGTATAGAAATCAGCATGATTGCAAAAAGGAAAAACAAAAAGTCTATTTAGAGGCATTTTCTCCTTTTTTCTTCGCCTCCTCAGGCCCTAAGCACTGCATGAGGAAAAAAAAAAAAAAAAAAGGGCAGGAAAAATGTCTTAATGCTATGTTATAAAAACAATGATTAACCAGATAGAAGTGACATCATTGGCAAAACGGAGATAACAATATTTACCCATTTATTAATCATGTTCTTAGAAGCCTTTAAAAGAAAGATTGCTATAGGATTGTCCAGTGTCAGTGGAGTGACTATGACATAGTCCACTGCGATTGGTCCTTTATGGAAAGGATTCTTAGGAAAGCCTGCCTGTAGGATAATTTGGCAATTTTTAACCTAATCCTGATTAATTCAGTCATACACTGTCTTCTGCATGTTCTCGGACTCCAGGTCTCAATTTATTAATGCCTATTCTAGATTAAAATCACACATATATCTCCATTCACCTCTGAACATCATCATTCTGTGACAATGACGATGATAAAAATGTGGACAATGATGAATATAGCTAATATTAATCTAGTATTGATATTTAGTATGTGCCTCACAGAAAGCCTTTAAAGTAGTGACTATTATTAACACATTTACAGACAAAGAAACTAAACTATAGAAGGTTAAGTAATTTATCCTGGATCATACTGTTAGAAGATGCCTAAAGCAGGATTCAAGGCCAAATAGTCCTATTCCAGAGCTTATTATGCTGTTTGGCCTCTAAGATGCAATTCAGGAATTTGGTCATATACTCCTCATTTTTCATCATCCCAATTTTTTCCATGTTTGTTCTCCCTCAGTTCTCCCACCCAGAATGCCCCCAAATTACTTCTAGATTCGACCACCACACACTGCAAGCATTTTCCCCTGGCCCAAAAGGTGTGGTCATCTCAGTTCATGACATAGGATGACTTTGACAGACCTTGACGGTCATACCCCTTGCTGGCCAATTGTGGCTGAATCCAGTCTTTTGTGGTCAGAAATGGAAGCATTTATGTTGCAATGGCCCTATCAAAGTTAGAGTTAAACTCTGAACAGTCACGTTTTACAGATTATACATAGAGGTTTTACAGATCATATGTAGATGACTGAATGTCCTGGTCTGGCCAGGAATAAACTCTACATTGTACAAGATTGTTTCCTAAACTTTGGCCATTCACATAATACCTTCATGATTTCTTTCAGTCCTGTGTTATCTCTACCAGTATTTATGTAATTTTTTTCTTTTATATTTTCTTTTTATTTCTCTCCAATAGTTGCTTGACTCAACATCTTTCTGTCTGCTCTATACAATGAAAATACAAACTAAATGAGAATAGAAAAAAATAATTAAAGCATTAAATTGTACAAATTACAAATCTGTTCCAAAATATACTTACATTAAATAAAATATGCATTTCAGTAAGAGATCTACAGTGAATGACTATGCATTCTGGGAAGCTTCACGACATCTAGGCAGGGCCAACATTCGTGGAAGGAGCTAAGAGAATTCACATCCAATCACAGTTTGTAGCGGGTTTCTGATCGCCAATCTGCGAGCTACACTGAGCACATCATTAGCATCATCTGTGCAGGGACTGACTCTGGGGAAAGGGGAAAAGCAAGCTCTAGCCTCAATGCTGAGTTCATCACAACTTCTCGAGAATCTCATTAACAGCCTATACAGTACAGTTTCAAAAAGTAAACATGTTAAGGTAAGCAGACAATTCTTTAGATCCTGAAGCACATTTTCTGGCTGTATTTATGTGGAACTCTCTGTCTACAATGGGCAGTCGTGAAGAGGTTCTTCCTCAGGACAGCACGGTCACGGGACTGGGGCGGCCCAGGGGACTGAGGGGAGCAGAGGACGGGAGGAGACTCCCTTCTCGTTTCAGCTGGAGACAAACTGGTAACGCACAGTCCACGGCCCCGCAGCCCTCTCCTCCTGTCATCTGGCGTAGCGCTTAATATAGTCTTCAACTTTATTCCGGAAGTCCTCCTTGTCCCGCAAATGATGTTCTGCAGCTTCAATATTCAGTGGGTCATCAAAATTCAAAAGATTAGTAAACAAAGAGTTTAATCCCCAAACAACATCCTTCAGTGTCCTCGTGGGGGCCCAGCCAGTGCCGTCAATCGAATGTTCTCTCAGTAAACTGAGACATATCTCGCCTGTCTCTGTGATATTGGGGTGCCAGATCCTGGTCAAGTATTTCACTTTAGGAGGCTGCTAAATCAACGCTGTCTTCATTCGCGTCCATATAAAATATTTCCCCAGGATGAAGGCCAGGAAGGGGAGCAGCTAACCAGAGAGCAGGCTGCGGATTCAGCGCCAAGTGCCCTTGCCTCCAGAAAGGCCTCGAGCCCACCCCACCTGCAGCGGGTGCGCCTCTTCCCCAGGCCCAGTTCCACTGTGAGGTAGCCTTGCTTTGAGGAGCTTGACAGTTGTCTCACAGAATCTCACCAGACAGGTCATCTCACAGATATGAAATCTTCGTCATCAAGTTTTTATCTTTGATACCAATCTCCAGTTCTCCTCCTTCTGGAAACGTAGCAGGGCAGCCCTTCCTGACCCCTTTCAGGGCTGGTCACGGTCACATTACTTGATTTGGTTGCATCACATAACCTCACTTCCAGGGGGAGAGAAAAGCCACATTCCTTTCTCCTGCTTCAGCACACGGTTTCCTCTGACCACTCACAGCAAAATGCCATGGGAGCATCGTGAGGCCTGGGACTGTGTCACATCACAGCCAAGCTGCCATCTGCACTCAGGCCTCGTCCTCCTCTGGGCATCCCCATCACCTTGGTTCGTCACTGTTTCTGTGTCTGTGTCCAGAGACTGAGCTGCTTCAAAGGCCGCTCGACTCTCATCTCCAGCCTACAGTGTCTGAGGGAGTGCAGCGCTCTGTCAGGCCAGGTTCCCCTGTTGGTGATCAGGGAAATAGGGAAGTCTCAGCAAGTGGCTGGCTGGCTGGATTGACAAAGACCACCATGTTGTACGCATCAGGAACTTCAGTTTCAAACTGAATTTTCCACCCTGGTAGTAACCCTCATCTAAGGTGACAGTTAGCTGAAAGCAATGAAGCTTGTTTGATCAGGAAAATACACTTTACACGTACAAGGTAAATTAGCTTCAAGTTCTGCAACCTCTTTGACAAGCAGCCTGTCTCTCACAGAAACCCGCCGTGTGGAGTCGGAGGCTGTGGCTGACGCCTGGGACCCTTTGAGACCGTCATCCCGCTTTAGTTTGCTTGCCAGCGTCAGCATCACTGCTACCTTTATCCTGACTGCTTCGGAGAAAGGACTAAAGATGTCAGCAATGTTTACAGATAGAACTGTCCTCTAGAACCTGCCTTCTGTCTCTAACATAAACTGCCGTTCATCTGATGGCCTCCTAACTCTTCTTGCTTGCTTTACCAGTTGGAGAGGAATTCTGGAACTTTTTTCTTTTTTTAATTTTTAAACTTTATTTTTATTTTTGGCTGTGTTGGGTCTTCGTTGCTGCACGTGGGCTTGCTCTAGTTGCAGCGAGCGGGGGCTACTCTTCATTGTGGTGCGCAGGCTTCTCACTGCGGTGGCTTCTCTTGTTGTGGAGCACAGGCTCTAGGCGCAGGGTTCAGTAGTTGTGGCTCATGGGCTCTAGAGTGCAGGGTCAGTAGTTGTGGCACAAGGGCTCAGCTGCTCCATACCATATGGGATCTTCCTGGACTAGGGCTCAAACCCGTGTCCCCTGCATTGGCAGGCGGATTCTTAACCACTGTGCCACCAGGGAAGCCCTGGAACTTCTTTTGACTGAGGACAAAAATTGGTCACCAGCTCAATATTTTCATAATTTCCTTTGTTGCTTTAATGTAATTTCCTTTCAATACCACTCTGATCATTTTCAAAAGAAAATGATCTAAAAACTTCCAGATGAAAAACAGGACCTAAGCACAGAACTTTTAGTTTGAAGCCAAGATCTTGTTTTTTTGTTTGTTTTTACGAATGAGGCAATTTATTAACCCAGCATCATTTGTTCTGATGCTTCTTCTTGGCAGCTGTCACCTGTCCAGAGATTCTGTCCAGATCTCTCTGTCCCTGAGGTGTTAGTTTGTGGCCCCCATCTTGGTCCTTTTCCACCATTTTCAGCCCCTCCAGGGCTTGGAGGACCCGACGGGCCACGCTCTTGGAGCCTCTGCTGAAGTGGCTGGGCATGACGCCATGTCTCTGACGCCCTCCATAGATCTTGGTCACGGCTCCAACCCCAGCGCCGCCCCGGAGGTACAGGTGCCGTGCTGTGGAAGCAGCTCGTGTGTAGAACCAATTCTCATCGTAGGGAGTGAGCCCTTTATCCTTGGCCAGCTTGACAGTGTCCATCCATTCAGGGACTTTCAGCTTCCGGACTTTCTGAGGAAGGCTGCCAGAGCTCTGACGAACTCCCGCTGGTTCACGTCTTTTACAGGAAACTCCAGACATCATGCAGACTCTGCACTGCCAGCCAGCGGCTGAAGCCAAGATCCTGGCCACCCCGAGACAGGCGAGGCGGGCCCAGCGCCCAACACCATGCCTGGCCGGCCAGCGGCGACAAAACACATCCCCTCACAGCCGCACCGGCTCCGGGCGGTGAGACCGGCTATGTAATATTTTGACTTAAATATACTTATTATTTTTTAGTTAAATAAATGAAAGTTTATTTCATCACAAAAATTGAAAACTAGTATCATCTAACCTAAATAGAGGGCAATTCGACATGGGGAGGTGGAAGGTTAAGCTGGGACAAAGTGAGAGAGTGGCATGGACATATGTACACTACCAAACGTAAAATAGCTAGCTAGTGGGAAGCAGCCGCATAGCACAGGGAGATCAGCTCGGTGCTTTGTGACCACCTAGAGGGGTGGGATAGGGAGTGAGGGTGGGAGGGAGACGCAAGAGGGAGGAGATATGGGGATATATGTATATGTATAGCTGATTCACTTTGTTATAAAGCAGAAACTAACACACCACTGTAAAGCAATTATACTCTAATAAAGATGTTAAAAAAAAATTTAGTGGTTACCCTTGAGTTCACAATGTACATCTTTACTCAGAGCCTACCTTCAAATAGTATTATATTACTTCATATATAGTATAAGACCTTACAATTCTTAATTCCCCCTACCATTCTTTGTGCTCTTGTTTTGTGCATTTTATTTTTCATGTGCTGTAAAAATGCATTTCTATTTTTGCTTTAGACAGTTATTTTTTTTAGAGCAATTAAAGATTTCTTAGTTAAAAATTTTTAAAAAAGCAAATATGATGAAACAAAACCATGTTGCCATGTTAAATTCTACCTGGATTTCACTGCTTTAATTATTGGGGTGTTAAAAAGGGAAATTATGTAGTATTAGAGAAAATCTAGTCCTAAACTAGGATTTCTCTTTGATCTAATCAGAAGTGTTAAAGGGGAATGAACAAGAATAATTTTTTTATACTATATGATTTACTCTTATTTAATGCCCTGTTTGCATATTAACTAAAATTCATCTTGAGCAAAACTATCCAGCAGAAATAATGCATATCATACATAATTTAAAATTCTCTAACTATATTTAAAAAATAAAAATACAGAGGAGAAATTAATTTTAATATTTTATTTAAACTCATCTGAAATATTATTTCAACATATAGTCAATATAAAACTATTATATTTATGAGACATTATTATTATTTACAAGAGATTTTACACTGTCTTTTTTAAATTTATTTTTTTAATTATTTTATTTTTTTTGCGGTACGCGGGCCCCTCACCGCTGTGGCCTCTCCCGCCGCGGAGCACAGGCTCCGGACGCGCAGGCTCAGCGGCCACGGCTCACGGGCTCAGCCGCTCCGCGGCACGCGGGATCCTCCCAGACCGGGGCACGAACCCGCGCCCCCCGCATCGGCAGGCGGACCCCCAACCACTGCGCCACCAGGGAAGCCCCTACACTGTCTTTTATATCTGGTATGTATTTTACACTTATAGCACATCTCCATTCATACAAGCTACGTATCAAGTACTCAACAGTTACATGAGGCTAGTGACTACAGTAGTACACAACACAGAAGCCTTACACTGCACACTTCAGGAAATACAGGCTAGAATCAGGATGCCTAAGGTCCAAGATCCTTTGTGGTTGACATGGTTATGACCCCGACAGCCAGTTAACCTTTCCAGACCTCAGTTTCCATGCCTTAAAAATAAGAGGATTTCACTGGCTGTCTCTGTGGTTTCAAGCTGTTCTGCTCTACTGTGATTGCCATTTGTTTCTTCCCTGTTGAAGCTGTCTTTAAAGCCTTATTCCCACTATCTCGGAAACCTTCAAACAGCAAGATGCGCCATTGGCCTCCAACATTGTTGGTGAATGTTGCTACAATAGAGCAGATACAGAGATGGTTTATATCTGAAGATTACGTGCCTGAAAGCAGCCTCCAAAGGAGAAGCAAAGCACATCAAGAGTCAGTGTTCATCTGTTTGTTCATTAATTAATTAATTAATCAATCCATTCAACAGACACTCATCGACGCTGCTCTGTATCAGGCCCTGTGCCAGGTGTTGGACACAGAAAGCTGAATAAGATATGATCTATCAGTGGGAGAATGGGTTGGGAGGAGTTTGGTGAGACAGGGTGATGAGTACTGTTGACTGAAGCCCAGAGCTTCAGGAGCACAGAAGCAGAACTCCTAACCCAATCTAGGTCTTCCTAGAGAAGGTAACATTTAAATGGCCTCTTGAAGAATGAATAGAAGGTAGCCAGGCAATGAGCAAGAGAAATGTTTTAGGCAGAGGAAGCAGCAGGTGCAAAGGCAAGAGGTATATTTGGGGAACTCGAAGCAATTGCCACCAGATTTCAAGGTGAGAAATGACAGTGGAGAGATAGTAATTAGGGTGTAGATCTGGAAAGGTCTTGGGTGATATTTAAGGATTTAGACTTTATCCTGAGATCAGAGGAGCACTGGAGATTATAAATAGGGGGCAGGTAGAAGTGCATAATAATATTTATATTAGATTCATATCTCTCTGGCTGCAGATCAGAGAAGGAAGGAGAGAGCCAAGGCTGAGTGATATCAAGGGGATCAGTTAGGAGGCTGCTTCAGCAGTCAAGGCTGAAAGAAGGAAATGTATTGGAGAGAAACTTAGGATGCAGAATCCATAAATTGAATGGATTCACTGTTGCTGGTGAGGGACAGAGAAGTGGTAGAATGAATGATATTCCAGGCTCTGGCTTAGATAGTGGTGACATTTCCTAAAATGGGAACCAAAGGAGGGGGAATAAGTCTGTTCACTACTTTCTTGTCCTGGAATCTGACATCATTTGTAGAACTTATGGAAACTACCAAAGCAGTCTTGGGCAGGCTTTGGAGGGCTTCATGTAAATAACTGGATGCTTTCCTTAGGTGGGAGTTATACATGTTTATTTCACGTTCATTGATGAGGAAACAAATGGATCATAATACAATAATATAAAGCTTTATCATTTAAAGTTATTATTCTTTTTCATAGAGACTTTGAAGCATATTGAAAACAAGATAAAGTTGTTATAGCAGTAACTTCTCTGAGCTATCCTTGAAGTATCCTCCTCTACTGTAATTTGGCCACTAGAGTTTTTTTTTTTTTTTTTTTTTAGTCTCTCTTAGCCAGCCAAGATGAGGACTGAGATCTTCATCAAAGCCAGAAGAGCATCAGGAAGGGCCAAGTTCAGGTCTGCAGAGCACTATGAAAGCATTCAGCTATTTGTCCCCGAAGTGTGGCACTGGCTGCTTTATATGGGTTTCAGCAGGGGTTGCTGTTTACAATCTTCATTGCAAAGACAAATTAGAAAAAGATGTTAAATAAATGACACAGCAATCATCAAAATGATTACACAATAAAAGAGCAGAGATAAAAAAAAAACCAGTATGGTCACAAAAAACGTATAAATCAGACAAAACATGAGAGAGGATCAGGAAGTTCTCTAAATTTGAAAAAAAAATGAAAATGATTTAAAAAAATCCTGAGTGATAATTAACTAAAACTGTAGGTTAAGGTATTACTTCTTAAGGGAAATCTGCAAGTAAAAGTCCCCAAAAGGATCACCCCAGGCAGATATTCTTAGAGTCCTAGTCAGCTGATTCTTCTTTCAGACATGTAATAATAATACCTGTGAAAATAACTGATTCCCTAACTTGGGCGTTTCACTAGATCGAAACCACAAATATGGCAGTCTCACATCCACTTGAAATCAGTAGATTTTTGTCAAAATTAAAATGACAAGACACACCACTGAGCATGTCATTTATTGGGAGGGCAATTTCACCAAATAAAAATCTATTGTTTGCTGTAATGAAAAGTTGTTGGCTATTTTTAAAACAGAGATTGGAAATGACTTCCTCTTGACAGCTGTTCACACACCCTAATTTTTGGTCACCCTGGTCCGATGGAAATCTTGCAGTTAAAAAGACTTCACATAATTCACTGCTCTCAAGTGTTTTCAATTCTGTTCAATTCAATGGTGAGTGAAGCTGTTTAGGGCGGAAATTCTTGTCTTTCCAAATTTAGTGTTCTGAAAACACGTTGTTGTGTGTAGTGAGCATTATACGAGCCATCTAAATTTAGCAAACATTTTCATTCCCAAGCCCACCCACAGCAGTGGATGAAACTTTCATTTCCTCCACACTCATCTGGGTACTGTAAACCCCTTAGGTTCTACAAAGCTTGCTGAGCAAGAAAGCTGAATGCAGAAATGTCAGGAAAATATGTAACCTCTGGACCTAAAGAGGGGTGGGGCTGGGGACAACTCAGACTCCACTGACTAATTCAGGTTGGTTTTTAAACTATTTCTCACCTTATCCACATTAGGTCTCATTTATTTGCCCTGAGAGCACCTGGAGAGATGCTTAATTAGGGGAAGCCAGCTCACTGTTTATCTGAGGAGCTGGACATCAGCACTCACTATGGCTCACCTCTGAGCTGAAGACCAGTCCAGGATGTCACAGCTCCCCTCCATTTTGATTACTTTGAGTGCAGTCATGCTTTCTTAAAGGTTTAAAAATGTGTAGGCTTAAAGCAGAGCTTGGATTACTGAGGTTGAATGGAAGCTGCCTTATACGGCATACGACTGCAGCAGAGAAAAGAGGAGACAACTTTCTTTATGCAATGCCACACATAGTAGGTTAGCAATAAATGATGGTTGCATAAATAAATTGTTACCGTCTCTAAGCAAAAAGCCAAATTTATGATCCACAATCAAATCTACATAGCAATTTTTATCAAACTTTACTGCTTAAGTGCAGCAAACAATGTGAGGAGGCAGAGAGAAAAGAATGATATGATTAGGTAAAACCAGCTCATTGTAGAAAATTCTTTGAAGTCTTATGTCCTCTCTTAAAAGTTCATGCAAATTTCAAAGTCTATACCGTTCTATATAAATATTTAGCTTATGGCTTCAGGTACCACCTTGACAAATAGTTTGAAAAACACAGCAATCTGTCATTCTCTCTATCATGTTAACCAAAGAAAGGTTTAGAAAAAGACTTCTGGGAATTTATATACCCCAATGTTTGTAAAAATTGTATGTAAAATTTATTTTATTTTATTTTTGGCATTTTATTATCAATCAGCAGATGCATTTTGATGTTTTCAAAGATTAGAAAGATTTTATACGTTAATATATTGAGTTCTGTATTATGGGAGAAACTGTAACAAATAAAGTAAGTAACTTTATATTAACTTGGTGTACATATGTCACTACTACAGTATTGAATTAGATATCATAAAATATAGCTAATTTTCCACTATATGTGCTATAAAGACAAATGATTTTTAAAAAACCTTGAACTTTGCGTACATTGCTTTATAATAACACCTTCTGCAAATACAATATGACTGTATTATCTAGATATTTTCTTCAGAGGAATGAAAATAGAGTTTCATTTTCCCTTTCTTAAAGCTGCTGCTATAGGTAAAAGAGAATAAAATTCTTTTAGTCTTAATGCATTGAAACTAATCCACACTTACACCATAAGTACTGAATTCTAACACTGATTATACCTTCAATTCTGAGTCCTAGTTCTGAGTTTTAGGCAAGTGTGATAAACATTAAAACAAGTAAATTAAATTTCTATTGTTCAGTTAGGTTATGTTTTATTAGTGTTACCCAGAATTCTTGGCCGAAGCTAGTTTCCTCCCGTGAAAGGTTTATATATGTATAAACCTAGAAGTGAAGCATAATATTGATACAAACTTTCATGGGGTTATCCCATAACAATACCCTAAGTATCGTGACTTTCATAGGGCATGTTCACTAGGAAGCAGACGAGATTTATTGGGCTGTACTCTCAATGTCAACACACATGAGGGAGTAAAGAAAGCAGAATGAGGTAGGGAAGAAGTCAAACTGCAAAGCAGTTACAATGAAGGCCCAATTGATCCTACTGGGAGCTTTGCAGCAAGTATGATCCTGCAGAGTTGTCCCAAATCAGGGCCAGGGGCAGACTTTTATATCTTCATACTGACTTTGGGACAGAACCTTGGGTGTGGCAGCTCCCTTCAAGATGAGGCCAGTCTCCCAGGAGGACTCAACCATAAGCTATCGGTCACCAACACAGAGTGGATGAGTTAGTGCTTCAGTCCTGAAATAGCTGGGATGGGGAATCAGGCCAAGGCCCTACAATGACCACTACAGTAACCTCTGTTCAGTCTCTAGAGGTTATAGAGGAAGTCAGCTACTTTCTCCTAGAAGGCAGACACAGTATTCATTACAGTAAGTTCCCTGCATAAGAGCCTTCTAGTTGCAAACTTTCAAATGTGCCAACGTGAGTTCGCATGTCCAATCACATAATTTAGTTCACGTGTCTGGCATACATCGTCACATGCGTGCACTCTCTACAAGTGGTTGTGCTTTAGTGTACAGTAGTACAGTATCTGTATTTCAAGCCCAGGATGTCCAGAAACAAGCATAAAAGCAGCAGTGATATAGCTGGTACTTCTAAGAAGCACCAGCTGTTGTACTGTACTACTGTACTTTTCAAGGTACTGTACTGTAAGATTAAAAATGCTTTCTTTATTTTTTATGTTTGTTATGTATTATTTGTGTGAAAAGTATTATAAACCTATTACAGTACAGTACTTATATAGCTGATTGTGTTAGTTGGGTACCTAGGCTAACTTTGTTGGACTTACAAACAAATTGGACTTATGAATGCACTCTTGGAACAGAACTCGTTCCTACGTAGGGGACTTACTGTATCTTGCTGTCCTGGTGCCTTAACAGTGTTTGACACCTAGAAAATGCTTAGTGAAATTTTGATGACTGGCATTCCCCTGAAGACCAGAGTCAGGCTTGTGTTTCACCTGACACTAAACTCCAAAGACAAGAAATCTTGGGTCCCCAAATTCTGAAGGCAGAATCAGGTCTCTTCCGAAGCAGACAGGAATTGTGGGCAAAGGATAATTGCCAGACTATGTTAGAGAATGCTATATATACAATGTACATGTGGCAGAAACTCACTTAAATGGATTTCTTTATATTTTACTTTATTGTAACTATGACTGATTAATAAGGATCAGCTCACTGCTTCTACAGATTTCAACAAGTTGTGTGTTTGGTGGGGAAATGTCTGCCAAGGTGAAATCTTAACTACGATTGTCTTGAATAAATGATTTAATTCATGCTGCTTATATTTAATGCATCTCTATTGTGTATCAGGCCCCATAATGTGTACATAAAAATAAGTAACACATGACTCTCTCATAGTCCTGGGGAAGGACCAGCACAAACTAATGATTATAGGAAATCAAGGTAAGAATTTTGTTGGAAAAACCATAAGAGCCATGTCCAGTATGGAACAGCAAGTGTCAATAAAAAGATGAAGCATCCTTAATATCTTTAATGTGTAAATCTTTCAGGGGAGAATCATGTTATAAGAAAAAAATCTAATTTCTCCAGTCCATGTGGACCTCCCAGCATGGGACGATTAGAACTGAAAAAAATCCATGAAACTTTCTAGGAATTTTTTAGCATTGAGAACTTTTGTTCTCTGCCATCTCCAAGACCATACTCTTTTTTATAACTTCCATCCTTCCCTGCTTGTGAGCCAGGGTATGTCAGTGAAATATCAAAAAGAGAACAGAAAAGAAAATTAGATCCAAATATGACTGAACATGATTGTCAGAGCCGTACAGTCTGAATGAGGCCAAAGTTCACACACATTCCTCGACATCTGTGTTGATGTGGATGGAAGTTTTTCTAACTCTGCCTGATCCTTCCCAACTGCCTGTATGAAGATATTTTTGTTAACCATCTGCTAATTAACAGAATTGGAATTCCTATGTGTCATGAGGCCTGTGACAACCAAATCTGATTGCTCAGAATTGCCCCTTCCTTCCTTTAACTCCTTGTCTTCTTTCTTTCCCCCTTCCTTGATTAATCTTTGAGAAAAACATGACTTACAAAAATAATAAGGCATGATCCCTACTCACAGTGTATTCAGACTGATGGAAGTCAGACACATAAAGACATAATTATAACACAATATATACATTAAAAATGAACATATGTACATATTGTATGTATACATACACAATGTACATATGCCATGTTAAGCATATATTTTAAATATGTCATATATACCATATATATGTATAATATACATATAGAAAGGCGCCCTGTCAGCAGCCAGCCCCAACTTGCCAACCATGTGATTGTGCCACTTTGGAAACAAATCCCCCAGCACAGTTAAGCTTTCAAATGGCTCCGGATGACATCTGATTGCAACCCCTAAAAGACCCACAAGGCAGAACTGCCCAACTAAACCATTTCTAAATTCCTGATCCATAGATACCCTAACAATCATAAATGATTAGCATTGCTTTAAGCTAATAAGTGTTGGGGTAATTTGTTATGCAGCAATAGATAACTAATATAGTTGGGCAGGATTAGGCAGGTGAAGCTCACAGAAGCCACTGGGTGAAAAAGAAAAGGGGAAAGTGTTCAAGGAAAAAGGGAAAGAGCAAAAGTCCAGAATGTTGTGGGGCTAGAAGTGAAGTTCTAGTACTGGAGAGTTAATTTTAGGATTAAAAAGTAAAAGATGTGGCTTGAGCAGTACCAGAGCCAAGTCATGAATGGTTTTATATGCAGAGTTAATGAACTTGAAGTTGAGCTCAACAAAGATTCTCAGCATGGCTCTCTGGATCACTAGATTCAGCTGAGTTTGTTGAGTTAAAAATCCCCCTGGGGATTTTTAATAAGCACCTCAGCTGATTCTCAAGTCCATGAAAACTTAGGTATCTGCTGACAAATGGGGAGCAACTGACAACTGTTTAAGTAGTGTAAGCAGGGCTTCCCTGGTGGCGCAGTGGTTGAGAGTCCGCCTGCCAATGCAGGGGACGTGGGTTCGTGCCCCGGTCCGGGAAGATCCCACATGCTGCAGAGCGGCTGGGCCCGTGAGCCATGGTCACTGAGTCTGTGCATCTGGACCCTGTGCTCTGCAACGGGAGAGGCCACAACAGTGAGAGGCCCGCATACCGCAAAAAAAAAAATAAAAGAAGTGTAAGCATATAGGGTAGGGAATACATAGAGAAAGAGAGCCAGGCATGGCTGTCTTGATATAAGAGAAGCCATTTTTGGCCTAAGCCATTTTGTGATCTAAGCCTGGCCACAGTGTTTGTCCTTCAACAGGTATCAGTAATTAATGAGCTTAAGGGAACAAAAGAATGCAGAAACAGCTCCAACCAAAAGACATAGACTGGCTGAATGGATACAAAAACAAGACCTGTATATATACTGTCTACAAGACACCCACTTCACATCTAGGGAAACATACAGACTGAAAGTGAGGGGATGGAAAAAGATATTCCATGCAAATGGAAATCAAAAGAAAGCTGGAGTAGCAATTCTAATATCAGACAAAATAGACTTTAAAACAAACATTATTACAAGAGACAAAGAAGGACACTACATAATGATCAAGGGATCAATACAAGAAGATACAACATTGTAAATATTTATGCACCCAACATAGGAGCACCTCAATACATAAGGCAAATACTAACAGCCATAAAAGGGGAAATCGACAGTAACACAATCATAGTAGGGGACTTTAACACCCCACTTTCACCAGTGGACTGATCATCCAAACTGAAAATAAATAAGGAAACACAAGCTTTAAATGATACATTAAACAAGATGGACTTAATTGATATTTATATGACATTCCATCTAAAAACAACAGAATACACTTTCTTCTCAAGTGCTCATGGAACACTCTCTAAGATAAATCATATTTTGGGTCACAAATCAAGCCTTGGTAAATTTAAGAAAATTGAAATCATATCAAGTATCTTTCCGACCACAACACTATGAGACTATATGTCAATTACAGGGAAAAATCTGTAAAAAATACAAACACATGGAGGTTAAACAATATACTACTTAATAACCAAGAGATCACTGAAGAAATCAAAGAGTAAATCAAAAAATACCTAGAAACAGATGAGTATGAAAAAACAGCGACCCAAAACCTTTGGGATTCAGCAAAAGCAGTTCTAAGAGGGAAGTTTACAGCAATGCAATCCTACCTCAGGAAACATGAAAAATCTCAAATAAAGAACCAAACCTTACACCTAAAGCAATTAAAGAAAGAAGAACCAAAAAAACCCAAAGTTAGCAGAAGGAAAGAAATCATAAAGATCAGATCACAAATAAATGAAAAAGAAATGAAGGAAATGATAGCAAAGATCAATAAAACTAAAAGCTGGTTCTTTGAGAAGGCAAACAAAATTAATAACCCATTAGCCAGCCTCATCAAGAAAAAAAGGGAGAAGACTCAAACCAATAGAATTAGAAATGAAAAAGAAGTAACAACAGACACTGCAGAAATAAAAAGGACCACGAGAGATTACTACAAGCAACTATATGCCAATAAAATGGAAAACCTGGAAGAAATGGATTCTTAGAAATGCACAGCCTTCTGAGACTGAATCAGGAAGAAATAGAAAGTTTGAACAGACCAATCACAGGCACAAAATTGAAACTGTGACAAAATCTTCCAGCAAACAAAAGCCCAAGACCAGATGGCTTCACAGGTGAATTCTATCAAACATTTAGAGAAGAGCTAACACCTATCCTTCTCAAACTTCTCCAAAGTATAGCAGAGGGAGGAACCCTCCCAAACTCATTCTATGAGGCCACCATCACCCGGATACCAAAACCAGACAAAGATGTCACAAGAAAAGAAAACTACAGGCCAATATCACTGATGACCATAGATGCAAAAATCCTCAACAAAATACTGGCAAACAGAATACCACAGCACAGTAAAAGGATCATACACCATGATCAAGTGGGATTTATCCCAGGAATGCAAGGATTCTTCAATACACACAAATCAATCAATGTGATACACCATATTAACAAATAGAAGGAGAAAAACCATATGATCATCTCAATAGATGCAGAGAAAGCTTTCGACAAAATTCAACACCCATTTATGATAAAAACCCTCCAGAAAGTAGGTAGAGAGGGAACTTACCTCAACATAATAAGGGCCATATATGACAAACCCACAGACAACATCATCCTCAATGGTGAAAAACTGAAACCATTTCCACTAAGATCAGGAACAAGACAAGGTTGCCCACTCTCACCACTATTATTCAACATAGTTTTGGAAGTTTTAGCCACAGCAATCAGAGAAGAAAAAGAAATAAAAGGAATCCAAATCAGAAAAGGAATAATGTCGTCACTGTTTGCAGATGACATGATTACTATACATAGAGAATCCTAAAGATGCTACCAGAAAATTACTAGAGCTAATCAATGGATTTGGTAAAGTAGTAGGATACAAAATTTATGCACAGAAATCACTTGCATGCCTATACACTAATGATGAGAAATCTGAAAGAAACGTTAAGGAAACACACCCAATTACCACTGCAACAAAAAGAATAAAATACTGGGCTTCCCTGGTGGTGCAGTGGTTGAGAGTCCACCTACTGATGCAGGTGACACAGGTTCGTGCCCCGGTTGGGAAGATCCCACATGCCACGGAGCGGCTGGACCCGTGAGCCATGGCTGCTGAGCTTGCGCATCCAGAGCCTGTGCTCCACAACGGGAGAGGCCACAACAGTGAGAGGCCTGCATACTGCAAAAAAGAATAAAATACCTAGGAATAAACCTACCTAAGGAGACAAAAGACCTTTATGCAGAAAACTATAAGACAGTGATGAAAGAAATTATAGATGATACAAACAGATGGAGAGATATACCATGTTCTTGGATTGCAAGAATCAACATTGCAAAAATGACTCTACTACCCAAAGCAATCTCAGATTCAATGCAATCCCTATCAAACTACCAAAGGCATTTTTTACAAAACTAGAACAAAAAATTTTACAATTTATATGGAAACGCAAAAGACCCCAAATAGCTGAAGCAATCTTGAGAAAGAAAAACGGAGCTGGAGGAATCAGGCTCCCTGACTTCAGACTATACTACAAAGCAACAGTCATTAAGACTGTACGGGGCTTCCCTGGTGGCGCAGTGGTTGAGAGTCTGCCTGCCAATGCAGGGGACACGGGTTCATGACCCGGTCCGGGAGGATCCCACATGCTGCGGAGCGGCTGGGCCCGTGGGCCATGGCCGCTGAGCCTGGGCGTCCGGAGCCTGTGCTCTGCGATGGGAGAGGCCGCGACAGTGAGAGGCCCGCGTACCTCAAAAAAAAAAAAAAAAAAAAAAAAAAAAA
>RJWK010006847.1:34029-51486 GCA_004363435.1 Platanista minor | reverse complement strand
CCCCCCTCCAGCCCCCATCTTCCTTCTCTCACCTCCCGGGCAGCGCAGACGTCCCCAGGGCAGTCACCGTCTTCCTACTCCCTTCCCTGCCATCTGTCTGCCTGCTCGCTGCCTGTGCCACACAGCGGACACAGCCCACGGACACACCTCCAGGACCCTGAACCCAAAGGGGACCCCTGCTGCCCCAGCAGCCCAACCACATTTCTCTGGTCCAGGCAGCCCCCAGGATGAAGGGGTCATGCCTCTTCCTTCCACTGGGATCGCTAAACCTCTTCCCGGCTCTC
Source organism: Platanista minor (assembly GCA_004363435.1). NCBI lineage: Eukaryota > Metazoa > Chordata > Mammalia > Artiodactyla > Platanistidae > Platanista > Platanista minor. The sequence goes on along the minus strand of RJWK010006847.1, from coordinate 51,202 downwards.
ACCCTCGGCTGATGACTGGGTTCTACATTTCACTGGGAAAACAGAAGCAGCATTCATAAGCGAACTCTCCATACTCCGTCCACCAATGACCATGCCCTGGAATCTGGGCTCATCGACTCTGGTTCCCTCTTTCCTGCTGGCACAAAGGAGGCACCCCCAAGTGAGCCCAAGCCAGCCCCAGGCCCACCTCTCCTGTCTAATCGAGGCCACTGACTTCAGTAATAAGCACCCTCCTTTCCCATGACTATGCAGACAAGTTGTTATTTATCTCATCCTAAAAAAATGCACAGGCCTTCCCTGGTGGCGCAGTGGTTTAGAATCCACCTGCCAATGCAGGGTACGTGGGTACGAGCCCTGGTCCGGGAAGATCCCACGTGCCACAACTACTGAGCCTGTGCTCTAGAGCACACGAGCCACAACTACTGAGCCCGCGTGCCACAACTACTGAAGCCCGCGCGCCTAGAGCCCATGCTCCGTAACAAGAGAAGCCACCGCAATGAGAAGCCCGCGCACCGCAACCAAGAGTAGCCCCCGCTCGCTGCAACTAGAGAAAGCCCGCGCGCAGCAACAAAGACCCAACGCAGCCCCCAAAAAAGAAAAAAATGCACAGAAAAATGTGTGGGAAGATGCATGCCAAACTCTTACAAAAAAAATACAGCGGGCCTGGAATCTGGCTTTCTAGATAAATTTTAGCATTCTCCTTCATTACCTGGTGATCTGACTCTGCCAAAGTGCATTCTCTTCCATCAAACCGCTGAAATACAATTTGTGAAGGCCTCCACAGAAAATAAGCCAGAACTGCAAACACATCCCATAGTTCAGTAATAGTCAAAGTGCAGTATTCTCACTGACTTGATAATTTTTACCACTGTGCACTCTGTAATCAACAAATCTGACTGAAGTCCACTGAGGACAGTTTATTTTAAAATACTAGATTTTTGCTAAGTAATACAAAGCTACATTTGAAAATTTATCAATAAAAAATTTGAGCAGTTCACAAAGATTGGTCTCTGATCACATGACTATTGATGTGGATGTCCCTTTACTACACAAATTCTCTCTCTTTCTACTACATAGACCAAGAGTAGTAAGCATTTTAGTATATATGTGGATTAGAATCAATCATACCTCTTAACATAAGGGATTAGAATTACTTGGTCTCTCCCCACCTCATGGGGAGAAACTCACTAGGCTTAGGATCCAATTGTCTTTAGCACACTCAGCAACAAGGTGAGCAGTGTCACAAGAGCCACAACCGAGGGCTGAGAAGTGTCTAGACAACTGGTCAGGACTGCTGCTTTCCAAGGATATCATCACTGTATTTACCTAATTTGGGTACAAGAATCTTTCTGTCTTTAAGGATTATTTCACGTCGAATAAGGTATTTGTTGATCTGATGAAGGTGCTAAAGTAACCGAGACAACAGAGAGTTGGGTCATCTGATCTCCTAGCTTGTCTGGGATGTTTGAGGTCACTGTACTGCACCCTTGCCTTCTTTTAGAGTTTTGGTTAATATCAGATAAATCTACTAAATTTATCAAAACTTTAAAAGAATTACAGCAGTTGGAATTTTTTCATTTTAACTTTAAGCCTTGAGAACAATTTCATCTTTTATATGCGTACTGAAAAGGCAGTATCCCTAAAAGGTTAAAAAGTCAATCTCTCCAGAACCATATTAAAAATCTTAAGCTACGGTAAAGTATAACATAAACTAGACAGAGAAAAGGCCTGCATCCTCCGACCAAAAAGTCGTTTAATAACATACCCTAAGCATACCATTTATAGGTCACTCTCAAAAGATAAATTAACCTGAGGCAACACGCCTTACTAAGCAATCCCTCTTAAATACATTCGAGGTAGGGTCCATAAGGTGTCTACACCTTTGAGGATGCTGGAAGGAATAATAAAGCAACTGCCAGAGATGCACAGAACAGTAACACACAACGCACAGGGGCTATGTGAACCCACATGAATAGTGAAACTGCTGATGATGCCTACATAATTATAAAGTCAAACAGAGTAACTGTTTAAGGATCCTCAGATTTTCACCAAAGAGAAACACAACAGAGCAAAGTTAGCAAGCAGAACCAAAGAGAGCTTAGGGCCATTCAATTTCACTCCTCCACGTCAAAAAAAATTTTAAATTGAGATAGTTGTCACATAGCATGTATTAGTTCTAGGTGTACAACATAATGACGATGTACGTATATATTGTGAAATGATCACCACAATAAGTCTGGTCACACATAGTTACAAACTTTTTTTTTCTTGTGATGAGAACTTTTAAGATCTGCTCTTAGCAGTTTTCAAACATACAATATTGTTAACCATAGTCACCATGCTATACATCACATCCTCAGGACTTCTTTACTTTATAACTGGAAGTCTGCACCTTCTGACCACCTTCAAATTTTTATTATGCAAATTTTTAAGCATACAGAAAAATGGGGACAATTGTATAACAACCACTGAGCCCTGCTATCAGAGTTCAACAAATGTTAACATCTTTGCTATATTTGCTTGCTCTCCTTCTGTCCACCACCCCCCTGCCATCTATCCCATCTGAAACTAAGCTGCAGACATTATGAAACTTGGCCCCTACATACTACGGTTTGCATTTTCTAAGAATAAGGATATTCTCTTCATAATCCCAACACCATCATTACACCTAAGACAATTAACACCATTTCCCTAATATACCTTAAAACGTAATCAAACCTCCCCAACTGACCAAAAACGTCTTTTACACGAGGGATTTTAGGACCAGGCTCCATTTAAGGTCCACACACAGACTTTTTAAGACAGAACGGCCTCCCTCTCTCCCCCTCAGGAACACTCTAATCTCTTATTACACTTTGGGAAGCGTGGTGGAGAGGAGAGAGGACTAAATTTGGGTTAAATTGAAAATTCAGTCCAAGTCCTTATACCATATGAAATATAGTGACCTTAGAAAAGTTATTTACCTCTCTGGATCTTAAAACACCTCACTTCTAAAATGAGACAGTTCAACTGGATGATCTTAAGGATAGATTAGACACCCAATAAATGTCTGATTTAATCCAACTAAGTAGCACAGGTATCTCCTACTATCTCAGCTCTTACTTCTCACTCTCTGCACTAAATGGATGCAGATAAATCTCTTGCTATCTGGAACTTGGGAATCAATTGTATAGATTTAACTTCCCTCACCTGGGGACACAGGGACAAACAGATTTGCCTATCAAGGGATACCTGGGTTGACCGAGCACCTAGTAGATATAAAACCACTGTGCTGGACGTTATGGAGAAAACGCGAAGGCCAGTGATACGGCCTTGAATCTCAGAAGGAATTAAAGGGGATAAGAGAGAAGAAACTACTATTAACTTTAGCTGGACGAATCATGCAGGGGTCCAGGAGAAAGTGGAATTTAAGTAGAACCTTGAGGGCTGGGGTCTTAGTGGTGAAAGGTGGCGGAAGAACAGCTGACTGTCCTCAACCACATCAAGCCACCCACCCTCACTGAACTGTAGTTCCCTCACAGAAACGAAAGCTAATTAATCTTATTGGAAGATCAAACAAGAGCACATGTTGAAAATACTTTTAAGTGTAGTTAATTAGAGAAAGGATATTTCAAGTCAGAGAAGAATGAGAGTAAAGGGGAGGCATCTGGAAGTTCCCCTTGTATTTATTTAAGTGGGAGGAATTTGGTGCGACTGAAAAGTACAGGGATACAGTGAAAGAAGAAACCGGAAAAGTTCAAATCACACACTGCACTCAACATCATGCTGAGGGCTTTGGGGTTTGTTCTACAGATGATGGGAAACCCACTGACAGTTTTTAGCGGAGGGTGACATCATCTGATTTGTAGCTTCAGAAGGTGAATGGCAGCAAACAGAAATACACTGGTGAGAACTCATGGAGGCAGGAGACAAGCTTGGACGTTCTCGGTCTAAATTAACGCCATGGAGGAAAAGGGAAAAGGAGATACGGGAAGCCTTCTGAAATAGAAGTGACATCCTTCCTCGGATATGCCTTTAAGGGAACATCTGCAGGGCTGAAATTGGGAAAAATGCTTGTAAAATGGTTCTTCACAGTTTCTGTGTTAAAACAACACGTGCATCTAACTCAGTTCCACACAACAGAAAAAGGGAGGAGGTAAGGGTATAAAATTATTGCCAAAGTGATGTAAGATCATTGTTTCTTTTCTATGCCTGGATTTACTTGTGTACCAGCCTTTAGTATGAAACAAAAATAAGACTGTATGTTCTCAAAGGAAGTATTGCCTTCACTATTAATTTCTATTTAACCTACAAATATTCTAGGTCCCATTTTAAGTAGAATACTGACTGAAATAAAACATCAATAGTATCGTCCTAAAGCAACCCAAAACAAAGATGGGTATTAGAAATGGTGGAAGGATGAAGACTGAACAGGAGTGATGAAGATGGTGGTGAGATGCTGACTGAGAGGAACATACGCCCATGAATGATGGGATGCAGGGCAAAATGAAGTTTAAAAAACACGTACCTGATTTTCTTTAGCAGAAGATTCCAAAAAAGCTGCGTTCCAAGATTCCGCTAACGCCTTTCCTTCTTCATAACTGACCACCCTAATGGAAAAAGAAAATTCTAATTAAAGTACTGGGCTCTTTATTATATAAAACATCTAGAATTGATTTATGAAACAGGCTCCACTTTAATCAGTTTTTTTCCTTAGGAAGCAGAAGCATGCTCAGCTCAATATTCTCATCCAGTATGCAATGCAGAGAAGCATTTCCATTACCTCTGAGCTGGGGAACAGAGTGGACATTGCCTTATGGGGTGGCTACCCCTGCTCCAGCGAGTTCTTACAGTTGGGAGAACAGGACGCCAACACTCCAGCGTCTGCAACAATTGACTATTTTGAAGCCAGCTCGGCTATAAGCACCCAAAGACGGGGCAATCCTGAAAGGGCCCTCCGTGCAGTCCTGCAGGCGTTAGTTCGGCCAGTGAGCCTCTTCCTCTAGGTGTCAGGCTCCTCCCCTGTTCACTGCTCTAATCCTAAGCCCAGGACTCAAAAAACTATTTGTTGAATAAATGAGTGCTACCATTGTCTTTTTAGAGTCTGCTTTATGCAAAATGATAAAAGAATCTAAAGATAATTTTCTATAGGGTTTGTGCTCTTTTTTGAGAGGAAACATTTTCCAAGACAGGTTGAGATTTTTACTGCAGTTTTGCTTCTGTGATGCACAGTCACCACCACATTTCTGAACACAGAAACACAGATATGCTACAGCTAAAAATATTCTTGCTGTAAGAATAATAATTAAAAATGAAACTTCAAGTGACTAAATCGTCTTAGACTTGACTTTATAAATCAGTATTTAGAAGCTACATACCTTTCCATATGTAGGTCTTTCTTATTCCCAACCAACATAATAGGTATCCTATTAATACAAGGGGAAAAAAAAGCCAAAGTACCCTAGTCAGTGCCTGATTTGATTGTTCAGAAGATACTATTATGAGTATCTAACAAAAGAGATAAACTATTACAACTTACTGTACTTTCCCCACCATATCCAACAGTTTGCCATGGATAACTTTGATCACTTCAAAGCTATAAAACAAAAAGCATGATATCAGACATCCATTTTACTGGTGATTTTTTTTTTTTTCCTGTACGCGGGCCTCTCACTGTTGTGGCCTCTCCTGTTGCGGAGCACAGGCTCCGGACGCGCAGGCTCAGCGGCCACGGCTCACGGGCCCAGCCGCTCCGTGGCATGTGGGATCTTCCCGGACCGGGGCACGAACCCGTGTCTCCTGCATCGGCAGGCGGACTCTCAACCACTGTGCCACCAGGGAAGCCCAAGTGGTGATGTTTTAAAACATTTGTTATGTAATATCTATAGTGGGAAAAATGGAAAATGTCATAGACTCACCATTTTAATATAAAGTAAACCAAACACAAGGAATTTATTTTTTCCTACCACTCTTTTTCACGTGTGCGTGTATTCAACACTCAGCAGCCCTTACTGAGGATATTCAAAGTGGAATAGGTGAGATATTTAAATGGGAAAGTCTACAACTGGGCTTATTTAATCTCTGAATAAACATTTGCAGAATGTTGCTTAGCGAGAGGGCCCTAGCAAATCAGCCCATGCTCTACACTAATACGGTGAAAACACACAAAAAGTAAATCAATTAATGCATTTCCCGTTGCAATCAGCAGAAAAGCTCAGATCATGTTCAGTCACTATCTAGCTAGGCAGCCTGAGGTTAAGAAATAACAGAGTTTTTTGCTCCATCAGTGTAAGAGAACACCTAATGGGATAATTTTTTACCCATAACAGCCTGTTTGCTCCACAAGAGAAGCACTAAAAACCATTAAAGTCTAGTTGTTACTACTGCCAATTCCAGCATAATCCCTTAGAAGGATTAATGTCATCTAAGCACAGCAAATAAACTCAAGCAAGCAGAAGTGAGCCTTACCTTTTGATTGATGTAACAGAATACACAAGAATATAACCATTAATATCTATAGAGTATGTCTGAGGAAAGATGGAATATTCATCCTGTGAAAGAAAAAATAATTACATTGGAGTAGCATAACAAGCAATCTCACATATCACATGGTCAAAGAAATCAAAGTAAACAAAAAATGGATTAATCTGTTATTCTAGAGACGTAGCCTACACACTCAAGATTTACTTAGGACTGGTTTAGGGGCAATAATATACTTTAAGCCAATACTGAAAAATGACCCAGGCTATTCTAAGACCTTTTCTTCTTCTTCCTCCCTCCCTCCCTCCCTCCCTCTCTCTCTTTTTGCCATGCAGAATGCCAGATCCTAATTCCCCAACCAGGGATCGAACCCATGTCCCTTGCATTGGGAGCGCAGAGTCCTAACCACTGGACCACCAGGGAAGCCCCTATTCTAAGACTTCTGAGGGACAGCGAACGTCTGCTGCAGTTCCTGGGAGAGGAAGATGGAAGGAATGAAAAGACTGGTTCCGTGATCTTGTATCAAAAGGGAAAAGTACCACCACCTCTCCTTTATGGACCTAAACGTCCAGAGTCTCTTAGGCCTCACAGTCAATTCACAAGTGCTACTAGTTTATTCCATAAATGTGTATTTTCACCTATTTTCTGCACATGAGTCACAATGGCCTGAACTCAATGTACCAGTCATTAGTGGGTTGCTACCAGCACTTGAAAAAGAGGAAGAGAGAAGAGAAACAAAACACTAGACTGAGTCAGTATATTCAGACTTTTTAGGATCAAATGAGCTATATATTGAGCAACTTCAGGGATTAGAAAGGTACGCATTATGCAATAGCCTGTTAGTACCAGTTTTACAATGCTTTAAGAAAAACCCTGCTGCTTTAGATACAGAATTATCAAAGACTACAAGAGCGTTTAATGTCAATGCAGTGCTCGAGAGTGCCACTGTATGGTACAAACATTTCCTTCTCAGTTGAAATATAATTGTTAATATACCACACATCCCAGGCACTATTATAGAAAAATCACGGCAAGCCACCCTTATATCAAGTAACTGTCTCTGTTAACTCTGCAATTCCATAGTGTGATTATGATGATGACCCGGAGTCACTGCCCTATGTTAAAGTGTCTTAAAAAAAAAATAAAGTTTTACTATCAACTCTCTGATATTATAGTCATTAATCACAATAGCATTTCAACATCACAGAGCTTACTACACGTGCAAAATAAAACCTTCTTTGATTTCATTAATAGTACAACTTTCATTAAGTTGAATTCATTTTAGTGTTGATGTTGAAAAACAAGTTAATGGAATGAGAGATCTTTTGACCCAGATTAAAAACAAAATTTCAAATGATTTTAGTCACCAGCTCAGCTACAGCATACCCAAAGTTCAAATTACTTTTTTCCTGAAGTGAAGATGTGGGAAAAAAGATAAAGATCATCATATTCAAGAAGCACAGTGTAAAAAATAGAAAGTACAACAGAAGAAAAAGACCCTCAGCTTTAAAGCAACCAAAAAGGACAAAATTCCTAGTAATAAGCCTAAGTAAAAGTATATGATCCACCTGAAGAAAATCTTAAAATACTCCCGAGAGATAAAAGAGTTAAATCAGCGGAAGAGTGTGCCATGGTCTTCAGCAAGAATACATAGAATCATAGGGAGATCCACTAATTAATCCTAAATTAACATACAAATGTAACATAAGCCTGATAAAAAGTATACTTCCGGAGAAAGAACAGCAACTGCAGAGGCAGGTGGGTGGAAACCATAAAGCTATGGTAATTAAAATAGCAGTACTAGCTCATGAATGGAGCAGACAGGGAAATCTACAAAGACCCAAATAGTCATGGGAAGTAGGTATATGATAATACTGGCATTTCAAACCAGTAAGGATAAAAAGTAATCCTCAACAAAATGTACAGGGAACAAATGCAGAGCCATCTGGGGGGAAATGGCTAAGCTGGATCTCTACCTCAAACCTTAGGAAAAATGTATTCCAGAGGAATAAAAGATCTGAAGATGAAAACTGAAACTAGGTACATAGTGGATGGGAGAATTTTAAAAAACTAGTATTGGTTAAAAAGAGATGAATAAATTCAACCATATGAAAATGAAGACGTTCTTCATGGCTGAAAACCTCCCAAACAAAAAACATAAACAAAAGACAGACTGAAAATAAAACAGAACCCTGCAGCTAATTTTCTTTTTTTAAGGTATATCTATTTATTTATTTTTTTGGCTGTGTCGGGTCTTAGTTGCGGCGTGTGGGATCTTTCGTCGTGGCGCGCAGGCTTCTCTCTAGTTGTGGCATGTGGGTTTTCTCTCTCTAGTTGTGGTGCACGGGCTCTGTAGTTTGCAGCACGTGGGCTCTCTAGTGGAGGCACGTGGGCTCAGTAGTTGCGGCGTGCAGGCTTAGCTGCCTCACAGATGTGGGATCTTAGTTCCCCAACCAGGGATTGAACCCGCATCCCCTGCATTGGAAGGTGGATTCTTTACCGCTGGAACATCAGGGGAGCTCCGCAGCTAATTTTCTAGTGCTAATTTTCTTCACACATTAAGTGATCTTTCAACTCAACAAGCAAAGACCATCCTCCTCCCAAAAAACAAGGGTGAAGTACATGAATAGACAGGATAATGTGCAGAAAGGAAATATAATACAAATGCCCTCAAACACAGGAAAATATGATCAAATTCCTTCATAAGAAGAAAAACACGCCACTGAGATACCCACTATTTTTTCACCCAGCAGATTGGCAAATATCAAAAAATGTGGTAACCCGTCGTGTTGGCGAGGGTGCAGGGAAACAGGCACGCCTATTCACTGCTGCCAAGAATGTGACCCTATGGTCCAGCAATCCCACACCCAAGACATTTTCTTACATACATACCACCCTTCTAAAGTAACACAAGATACTGGCTGTGGCACTGCTGGTGGTGGCATGACTGGAAACAACCTAACTGCTGATCAATAGTTAAATTACGATGTATCCAAACAATGGGACATTATGCAGCCATGGGGGGAAGAAAAGAGCCCGTATACACTGATATGGAATAATTTCCAAGATGGAGATATAGAGACACACTACTTTTTGTGTAGAAAAGAAAAAAAATAGTTTAAAACTATATTTGCATATTCACATATAAAACTGCTTGGAAGCATTTACTAGAAACTGATAATGGGTTACTGTTGGCGGAGTGCAGCTAAGATAGCTACAGTGGAAAAGATTTAATTTTGACTATTTACCTCTGTGTTATTTTATAACATGTACATGTATTACTATTATTTTTTAAATGAATTTAAAACTTTTTTTTTAAAAGGGAATTTGACATTAAAATTGACTGTCTCTGAGTCACTTGTCATTGAGTTTACTTAAATTAGGTCAAAACAAAATATTTCAAGCAAACTAAAAATAATCCACTCACTCTGTTCATTACCATCCTTAGCTGGGCAATTAAATCAGCTGTATAAAATAAACTGCTAAATGAACAGTACTTGCTATCATAATCATTTTTCCTTGCTACCAGCAGTCTCAACCCCATGATATGAATCCGATTTAAAAACAGTTCTTACAGCAGTAAATAAAAGTGTTATCTCATCCAGTTTCTACAGAACGAGGGCAGGACTGTGGCATAAAGAAATACCACCCCTGTTGTACCACCGTGAATTGTAAATACCAGCATAACCTTTTATGGTCTCCCAACTGTGAATATAGCCTTTTGGAACTATTAGCTGCAATGAGAACAAATTATTCAAAGTAGCTAAATCTGAATATATTTTGTGCAAAGATTCTCTATATATTCTTAGCCAGCGGTAACAAAGCCCAAAAGGGCGAGACAGCAGAGCCAGGAATTAACCTATGCTCTTTGCATACTCACACTGTACACTCAATTCCCTGAGAGCTCTGATCCTTTTGGGGTCATTTTTTATATTACTCTATCATTAAAACAGCTAAAGGCATGTGATGTCCAAGTGTACATTTATGCTTTAGAGCAAAACAATCTCTGAAGAACACATGTTCTATTTTCATAAGGAGAGTCAATACAAAGAATTTTCTCTCCAGAGAAATGTTTTCAAGGACAGCTCTCCTCCAAGTATAAGAGATTCCTGCACGACTCCCACTCACATTGTGAACCTCAACTGAGTTTCCATGCTAGGCCACTGCTCTAGTCTCAGTGGCATCAAAGCACTACAAGTAAGGATCAAGTTCTCTTGAAGCTCATAAATCGCCTCTAAAACATATAACAATCCTGTGAAGGCAGGCACCACAGTTATCACCATTATACAGATGAAACGTATGAGGCACAGAAAAGTTTGTTACCTTTCTCAAGGTCAATGAGTTAGTAAGAAAACCTAGAATTCAAATCCAAGCAGTGTGACTGCAGAGCCCATGCTCCAAACAACTACGAAATACTGATTCTCCTTCTGGCCTATTATAAAATGAATTGCTATAGTTATGTCACATGAAAGTGATTTCTCAATCTGCATCCTTACCCTTACTTTCCACGAGCTTAATGAAAATTCAAAACAAAGATATAAAAGGCAAACCAAAATCTTTTTTCTTTTTTTGGCCGCGTTGGGTCTTCATTGCTGTGTGCGGGTTTTCTCTATAGTTGCGGCGAGCGGGGGCTATTCTTCATTGCAGTGCACGGGCTCTAGGCGTGAGGGCTCAGTAGTTGTGGCACACGGGCGTAGCTGCTCCGCGACATGTGGAATCTTCCTGGACCAGGGATCGAACCTGTGTCCCCTGCATTGGCAGGAGGATTCTTTTTTTCTTAATGGATTTTTAAAAATTGTTACATACATACATACATTTATTTACGGCTGCGTTGGGTCTTTGTTGCTGCGCGCGGGTTTTCTCTACTTGCAGCGAGCGGGGGCTACTCTTTGTTGCGGCGCGTGGGCTTCTCATTGCAAAGGCTTCTCTTTGTTGCGGAGCACAGGCTCTAGGCTCGTGGGTTTCAGTAGTTGTGGCGTGCAGGCTCAGTAGTTGTGGCACACGGGCTTAGTTGCTCTGCGGTGTGTGGGATCTTCTAACAGGGCTGAAACCTGTGTTCCCTGCATTGGCAGGAGGATTCCTAACCACTGCGCCACCAGGGAAGTCCCACACCGAAATCTTGATAATGTCAGACTCCCATATTTCTTCACCCAGGACACTCTCAGCTTACACCTGTGGTCCCAGCATGACTGTTACCAATGTCCCCCTTCACTCCTACAAGTGTCTTGCTTTAGGTAATAAATTACACAATTGCCTGAACTATCATAAAAAATACCAACACTAAGAATCCAGAACAAGGTTCTATCCCAGAGGCTCTTCGTACACTAACTTCTAAGATAAGCTGCGTCCTCTATGTTGTCAGTCGCTAATGGAGACTTCTGTTATTTCCCTTGTTCCAACAGGCTCCCATTCTATCAATAGGCAGGTACCCCGTAGAGTAAAAGCCTAGAATGGCTCTGCTCCAAGAAAACCACCATGAGGTCTGAAGACGAAAGCCCAGCACATCCACCGCGGATGTTGAGTGAGTGACTTATGTTATAGCTCTCTGACATACACTTTTTTTTTTTTTTTGCAGTATGCGGGCCTCTCACTGTTGTAGCCTCTCCCGTTGCGGAGCACAGGCTACGGATGTGCAGGCTCAGCGGCCATGGCTCACGGGCCCAGCCGCTCTGCGGCATGTGGGATCTTCCTGGACTGGGGCACGAACCTGTGTCCCCTGCCTCGGCAGGCGGACTCTCAACCACTGCGCCACCAGGGAAGCCCTGACATACACATTTTTGACTTATTTTATTTGAAGTTTCCAGAATGGAAACTCCAGGGTTCCTCCAGTGCTAAAACGACCCAATACAGCTATTTTCTTGCTTCACTAGGGGGGTTACACTTTCCTTCTATGTTCACTTCAAAATATAAAGCAGAGGGAGTTCATTCCAAACCTGCAAGACAGGCCACATCTTTCTAGGTCTATGCCAGTTTCCCCAGGTTCCAGAAAAAAGCCTCCATTTAACACGGCAGACCAGTCTACCCTACACTCACCCTCCTGCTAGTCTGATCCTTTGTTTGGTTATAAGATGCAAGGGGACATCCCAGCTTCTTTACATGCCCCACCCTCCAGTCAACAGTAATAAATTCAGCCGAACAAAATGGTTTCTAGTAAAAGCAGGACTGGGTGACATGGAATGGGGAAGGTGCGCTGTCACAAGGCTTCTCTTGGCTCCCTTCAAGTTCTCTTAATTTCTTTCATCCTCTGCTTCCAGTCGATTCCTCTGGCGATCCAGTCGCCACATCACTGCCACATTAACCTGTGTGCCTACCTCTTTTGGGGGTTACTCACCTTTGGCAGTTACTGTCTAGCAAATCAGACCGACACTCTTTAATCTTGTAATCATATCATAGATCCAGTACAACCAGCTCATTTCTGACCTATGCTTTTCCCAGGCCCTTCCCCAAGAAAAGATGAACTTCTCGTCTTAACGTAGGAGGAAACATACTACAAAGGGAGGCAAGGGGCTAATGTGAATCTCTGATACAGAATCAACCTTTAGAAAATAGAAAACAACTAACCTTTAACAACTATAAAGCTTCACAATGTTATGATGAATATTTTTTAAAACAATTCTACAGTAGAAAAACAAGTTATTTGAAAAACTTCCGTAAATATCTTCGAAAAGACAAAGTAGACAGCCTGTTAATATCCAAACACATAAATCACGCGGGGTTTTCTTGGCAGCGTCCTTGTGTTTCAGCGTCAGTGGCAGGGCTAGGACTGTTGGGTGCGCTATATGCGATTCTGACACACTTACCTGCCCAGCTGTATCTACAAGTTGAAGATGATACTCTTGTCCATTTACTGTGATCAATTTTGTGAAAGCTACAGTGAAAAAGGAATTAAATATTAGCTAGAAAAACATGAACTTTGGATCACTAAAAGCTCAAACAATGACAACCAATTAAGCAGAGTGCTTAGTAATCTCATAAAAAGATCCCACAAAACAAAAAAAATATCTGAGTTTATAGATTGTTCCCTACTTCCATTATTTAATTAAGCAATGCTGATTGACTAAAACCAATGTTGGGTAAACCTTGAACCTTTTCCAAAGAAACAAAGTAGGCAATGCTTTGAATCTTATAAAAGTGATCAGAATGCTCTAGCTGTGGACAGTTTTTTCTTCCTCTTGTGAAAAAGTGAAATATACTACATAAAGTCTGAGTTCTAGAATGAACCAAAAGCACACAACTTGTCATTAATTTATAGCCAGTCTGGTGCCAGAGCACGAAGAGCTGATATTAACTGAAGTGCTAAGAACTTTCAGTACCTAGAAAATTAGCAATTTTATTGAGAGAGGACAGCAACAGGACATGTTCTGTGTGAAGCCATCATCTCCACTTAGCTGAAAGATGCAAGCAATTTGTCACAACAACCTTTCCCTATCTGGGGGGAAATCAGACTCAAATAACTTGGGGAAAATTCACAATTCTAAGGAGACAGACTTCAAACAAAAGGAGAGGAAAGAACTATTAATAGTAACAGGATATTAAAAAGTAACCATCTGGAACCCTGATAATGAAATGGAACAGATTACTCCCGAACACCCTGTCCCAGCCATCTTGACTCACAATGAGTCTTCAAATCTCCTGACTGGAGCCGGGCAACAGAATCTATCCCTTGAACAGCTGAGAGAGGACCCACTTTTGCCCACCTTGTCCCACAGACAAAAGAGCAGGCAAAAAGAGACAGATGAAAATCAGGAGAGAAAACCCTTAACAAGGAGGAGAGAGAGATCTTATCTGAATGATGAATTCCACTGGGAGAGAAAGGATGGCTGAAAGAGAAGCAATAAACAAAGATACTCATACTAGCACCATAATTTTCTGATGTGGGCAGGGCTGCTAGAATCAGGGGAGTGAAAATTACAGACCAGACTACTCAAGCCAATTGTCACACTTTATATCATTCTTGTGCCCTTTCTGAAAATTAACACTTTAGTGAAATAGTCAAACTAGATGAAAACCGAATCAGAATATAACAAGATAGGGAGTACCCAATATAAACTGTTTTCATCATTTCTAAGAAAAAAATTCTATTGGAATTTTTTTCCCCCACGTTGTAACCTCTCTGAACTTGGGATGCTTTGTGTCCTGACTGTGCTCTTGATCACTGTCAGCCAGGGGGCAGTCATGATGTTCCTGGGTGAAAATTTGCCCATCGACACCTCAGTCAGGTAAGATCAAAGGCGCGCGTCTTAGACTGGATGAAAATTCTGTAAGGAACGCTGGTGAGCAACAAACCTGTAACCTTCAATTAGAACTAAGTAGTTGTGGTTATGAAGTATAATGGAATTATTATGAAAAGATTATTGAAACAAAACATTCATTCATTCAAGAACTATTTTTTGAGTGCCTATGATCACCACCAGCATTGTTCTAGGTGTTCGAGACACTGCAGTCTCTGACCTCGGTGAGCTGACATCCCAGTAAAAGCAGGAAGAAGTAGACAGAGAGGCAAACAAGACATACACACAGTCAGGTATTTTCTCTGTGAGAAGTATCCAGGCAGAGCCTAAACTGCAAGTGAAGAAGTAAGAAAGGCAAGGAAAAGTGAGAAGGCAAAGTAGCTGAGCCTGCGAGAGAATGGCTGGAGACGAGGCAGGAGACGTTATTAGGACATGGTGAGGACCACAGGTTTTTATTCAGAATGTGACAGGAAAACCAAGGGTTTTGAGCAGGGAGTAACCTGGTTTGATTTATATTTTAGAAAGATCACTCTGGCTATGCTGTGAATAACTGAAACGGACAAAAATGGATAAGGAACATCAGTAGGAGCCCACAGTATGGTGGCTACATAGACTATCGTGATCAAAGGATGACGGGGGCCTGGACTAAAGGGGTGGAGACGGAGGTGTGAGGAATGGTGGATTCTGGATGTACTGCACAGGTAGAACCGAAAGAATTTTCTGATTGACTGGAAGTAGGTGTGAGAGAATGCAGATCAGGATGACTCCAAAGTTTCTGGCCTGAGCAAACGCACAATTTACCATCTATCAACAGAGGGAAAGCCTGGAGGAGCAGCACAGGGGGAGGGGAGAGGGAGGGAGCAGGGGCTGAGTTTAGGTAGGTTCAGTTGGAAAGCCCACGAAATACCAGTTCAGGGGAGAGGAGAGGCTGGGGGCTGTGGTGAGCCCAGCAAATTCTTGGAGAGCGAGGATCACAAGAAAGCAAGTTCAGAGAGAGCCAGAGGGGCATCTGTGATGCCGGGTCAGAATAACAATGAAAATTCAGCCAAGGAGGCTGGGGGAGTACTGGCTAGTGAGGGAAGAGACATACAAGAAATAAGATATTAATAAACGTTTTAGTATTTCATTGCATATAAAAAGGATGTAAATCCTCCTACACACGGCAGTGAAATGAAATTGAAGACCTTCCATCTGCCACAGGAAAACTGCCTCTTCTTGTTACTATAGAAAAAAGGGAAGTGTAATGAGAGGTATGTCTGTCAGTCCCATAAACCAGGAACAGATTCTCCTACGCCCTCCTTGTGTAGAAAGGCAAAGCTGGCTCTCTCCTGGTATCACTTTCCTCTCTCCTTCCCTTTTTCAATCACTGGAGAAATTAATCCAATTTCCAACCTAAAACCCTGAGACTGCCCTAAACAGACTAATAGCCACTTACTAGTTAAACCTACTAATAAGCAAGGTAATAAGAGATTTCTAAAATTGGATACTCACAAAGTAAGATTTGTATTACTAAAGTGTATTGAGAACTCCTAATTCATATCCTACTGAGAAGTCTACCCACCATGCAATGCTTGATAATGCTGCAAAACTCCTAATGAGAATTCCCCAACTTTCTGAGAGCAGCTTTATTAATTCATCAACAGGGCTACCTTGAGATGGTGAACTGCTGCTATTTTTTCCTTTAAATTATAAACCACCATTAGTTAAATTTCATCATATCAATTTAGTTTGCATAAGTTGTGAAATTAACACTACAGTATATAAAAAAGCTACATCTGCATAGCAGTATTTGGTCTAGAAATTTCCCCAAACTAGAAAATATTATTATGGTTTCATTGATATTATTCTCCTATACCCCTATGTTAAAAGAAGATGCCACAGTCGCATTTTTGCTTTTGCGGTGATACTTCAGAGATGTGTTACTACTGAACGTTTGACAGAAACAACCTGTTCTATATTATAAAGTGTAAAAAGAATCCCCAGATTTACAGAGTACTGTATTTTTTAAAACCATACAACTACCCATTCATTTATGTTGCTAGCAATGAGTTTATGATAACCATTCCCTTTCTCATTCCTTGTTATCTCTGAACAATGTTTTTCTACTAAATCATGGGGGAAAGGGTGGAGGAGGGATTTCTGCCCTGTGTTAGACAGTCAGAAGCCTGGTAAATGGAATGTGATGTCTGTGTATGTCTCATGAACTTTTAAGGGATTCACATACTCTGACAGTCATTTCTGCTCTTGCCTAAAGATTTAATAAATACTGTTAATTCATTCTTTACTATTTAACAGTAAGTATTAGATAGGTAAACATTAAAATCATGGTTAGGGCTTCCCTGGTGGCGCAGTGGTTGAGAGTCCGCCTGCCGAGGCAGGGGACACTGGTTCGTGCCCTGGTCTGAGAAGGTCCCACATGCTGCAGAGCGGCTGGGCCCGTGAGCCGTGGCCGCTGGGCCTGTGCGTCCAGAGCCTGTGCTCCG
>RJWK010006847.1:0-33929 GCA_004363435.1 Platanista minor | reverse complement strand
CAATTTTAAATAGCACAAAGAAACACAATTATAAGAACCACTTTTATGGGCACAGCTTACCACGAAAACTATCTTCTACTGTTCTATGACTAAAATTCCCAAATGAGCCTTATCTCTTTAAGGACACAAAATTAAAAATTGCTACATAGAGCAAATATTAAGGGCAAGATCACGGCTTTCTTCTGTTCTTATCGCAGTGACGGACAACCGAACCTGTTCAGGTAGCATTAAAATGAGTCTGCCCCTCGCACCGGCAGACCATCATGTGCCAGCTAACAAATCAACACTGCATGAGGTCAGGACTCCTTCCTCCTGATACCGGCAGGGCTTACTTCAAACTCTCTTCCCAGAGTTAGCTTAGCAACCAACAGCTTTCCTTCCCTGCCACCAGCACACCAGGACACGAAGGACAGCTGAATATTTTAAGCCAGAAGCTGGCAAACTCTTCCTGAAAAGGGGCAGACAGTAACTATTTTAGGCTTTGTGGGCCATATGGTCTCTGCGGCAACTACTCAACAGCTCTGCTACAGTAGAGCAAAGACAGCCATAGACGGTATACTGTAAGGGAACAAGCAGGGCCATGTTCTGATAAAACTCTAGGGTGCTGAAATCTAAAATTCACAGAACACTCACATGTCACAAACATTATTCCTTTTCAAATATTAAAAATGTAAAAACCATTCTTTGCTCATGGGCTGTACAGAAAGGCAGTGGGGCCTTTGTGACCTGCAGGCCATAGTTTGTCCACCCCCCTGTTGTAAGCTTCTTCTTAAGTCTCTCTCTTGCAAGCTTTGGGCAGGTGAAGTCTGTGAATCTAGTTGTTAAAAGTCCATGAACCTGGCTGTTAAATCGGCTTCATGTCTAACATGCCAATCAGGGTTTGACAAATCCCACGTTTAAATCTATGTGCTCCTGGTGATAAATCCTAGGTAAGTCCTGGGGCCCAGAACCTAAGCAGACTGGTTCCAGGGCCTACGTAGGGTTCTAAGATGGCACAAAACAAGACCAGCTTCCCTGGATGGAAGTGTTCCAGGTTCTCTTCCATGATCCCGAGAATCAAGACTTGTGTCGTAGTCCTAGAATCCTTCAGGAAGATTCTGAAACCATGGACTGAAACTAGACGAGGTAAAGGCTGTGACTGGTTCTGGTCTTGGGTGCTTTTTTCTGCACATGGCCTGCAATGCCAATAGGCTCTGGAGCCAACTTCTCAGAAAATGCTGCGAGGGCTCTCTCCAATCCCTGACAGCTCTTTTCTCCACAGCCTCCTCTCAAGTCTTTAGAACTAGAAGGGGTTGGGGGACTAGCACTTCTACAAGAGTAAGGCACGAAGGATCTGGGGTGTGTTCATCCTTTCTTTTTAAGCTTGGAATCCCTAAAGAGGGCTACTGTTGAGAAGGGAAAAAAAAAAAAAAAAGATTCTGCTCTCTACTTGTTTTCTTAAAGCAGCATCTCTAATATGAGGTTCCAATGTAAAAATGGATTCCTATGGAGATGAATAACAATTTCTAGATGGTGGGACCCACACACTGAATAAAATTAATTCACTGTAAAGTGGGTAAAGCTTTTGGAAGCTTTTTTGGGCCCCCAGTTGGAGATCTATAGGTTTAACTGAATACCCCCTGCAATCAAAGCCTCCAGGAATACACAGGGGCTGTTTGTAGGCAAAAAGCAGGCTTCTCAGTTTATAAATCCTTGAAAACAATACTTACTGTTTTCTATGGTTGGATCGTAGGAATCAACAAATTGGCCTTCAACAAACTGAATCGTCAATGAGGATTTCCCTATAAAAGAGAGCGACAGCTGAGTACGCGCTGGCCTGTTGAGGTAAAAAACCTTTAATTCTACCATTTGACCAAGAAATACTCTAAATGGAAATAAATCCCATATATACTACAGGAATTTAAGCAATTACGCTATTACGAATTACACACGTCTGTGACGTGAACAAACAGTACTGACCAGTGCGCATATCACAGAGTTTGTCAAAAGTAAACAAACAAATAAGGTTTAAGCTAAGTTAATTTCCTCTGGTGTCCCTGAAATAGGGCTATTAATTTTGAACTCGAAATTAATAAAGCATGATCATTTTCTTTGGGCTCTTCACTTATGGCTGTTATTAAGTGTTACCAAGTAGTTTTTAAAGAGGATAATCTGAAAGTACGTGATAAAAGTCAGTTTTTAAAACTTCTTCAAGGTAGAAATTCTCTCTCAATCATTAAGTATTGAAGGCCTCACAATGTCTGGCACACAGAAGACAATAAAGAAATGCTCTGACTTCATAAAATCACCAGTAATAGTTGAGCCTGTATGTTAACAAATCAAGAACCAGAGCCCCAAGTTCTCACCCCCCTGTTGTCAGTAAATTTCTACTGGAGAACGTTAGAAGAGGATATACCCTGTGAAGAAACACTGCAAGAACACAGGCCACACATTACAGCCATCCCTCCCCTCAGACACCGAAATCCGAGGATACTCAAGTCCCTTACATAAAACGGTGTAGTATTAATGAACTTATTTACAAAACAGAAACAGACTCACAGACACAGAAAACCAATTTATGGTTACTAAAGGGGGAAGGTGGGGGGAGGGATAAATTAGGAGCTTGGGATTAGCAGATATATACTGCTAAACAGATAAACAACAAGGTCCCGCTGTACAGCACAGAGAACTACAATCAATATCCTGTAATAAACCATAATGGGAAAGAATATGAAAAATAATATATAAAACTGAGTCACTTTGCTGTACACTTGAAACTAACGCAACGTTGTAAATCAACTATACCACAATAAAAGAAAAAAAGGCGTAGTATTTGCATACAACCTAGCACATTTTCCCACATACTTTTAAATCTCTAGATTACTTATAATACCCAATAATACAATGTAAATGCCATGTAAACAGTTGCCAGCGTGCAATAAATTCAAGTTTTGCATTTTGGAACTTTCTGCCCCCTGCCCGCCATATTTTCCGTCCGAGGTTGGTTGACCTCCGGATGTGGGGCAAATACGAAGGGCAGACTGATTTTATCAGCAGGAAATAGGAAATGGTCCCTCCCTAATTTCACCCCAAACCCTTCCTTCTCTCACGTGTCCTCAGATCATTATTAAGCACACACTCTACATGCTCTCCGTATCTCACAGAACTTCAATCTCAACGGAGGTGCAGGGAGAACCAAGGAGAGAGGTTTGGTAAAATGAGTTTTACACTCCTGGGGTTTGGGTTGGGCCTGTCCTCCTCCAGACCACAGAGAGGTGCGGTCCACCGGGGACACAGTGTTTTCACACCAAAGGCAGTGTCCATACACTCAAATTAACTAATCCGCGAGCTTGTAAGTAGGGGCTGCTGGGAGACAACGAGAAAAGCCCCAAGTTGGCAGGCCTGCCCGCTCCTCATGAGCAGCTAAGCACCGTTCAGAGCGTCTCCAGAATGACAAACAACTGAAATCCTTCTCTACAAAGCAGCCTACAAGAGCTTTTGAAAATTAAATGTTACTTCCCTGCTTAAAATCCTCACCGCCATCAGAATAACCCCCAGCTCCTAACCCTGCCCACAGTCCCAGCCGGGCTCTCCCCGCGGGTGCCCTGCTCTGCGCCCCACCCCCCTTCCCTACCTCATCTGCTGCCCTCCCTCCTCCTCCCGGGCCCTCCCAGGCTCCAGTCACATCCTTCTGTCCCTGCCAAGTTCCTGCCCGCCTTTGTGCCTTTGTCCCAGCCACCCCCCGTCTCTGAATGTACAGACTCCCTTTTATCGTTATTCTGGCCTGCGCTCAAACGTCCCTTCTCCGAGACCGCCCAACCGAAGGTGGCGCCAGCTCCCTCACAGTCACTCTCTCATAGCCGCCTTGTTTTATTTCTTTTCAGTGCTTAAAGTTGTCTGAAATTCTCTTCTTTCACTAATTAGTCTACCAAGACCAGCGCAGTGCCCAACACACTGTAGACATGTGGGCTCAGACCTCCAAAGGGCATGCTCACATACACAGATACTACAGAAGGTGTCAATTTATACACGTGACTAGGAAACAGAGTTCTAGTCTGTGTTGGTGTCCAAGCACGGGCCTGCCTGTGACACAGGGATACAGCGGTAGTCCAGGAAGGCCACACACTTCACACGGATTGTGTTCAAAAGGAACCACGTTATATAAGCTAGCCCATAAAGGAGCATTTAGCTCAAAATACAGCAAAGCTATTTTATGTAATGAAAGTAAGGGAAAAAACCCTCTTTTGTAAGTTAGCAAAACTGAAAAATTTTAGAAAGAAAATAAACTTCTTTAGAGCTTTTGAAGAATTAAAAACAAAAGGAATTAAAAATGATTTTTAAAACTTTTAAAAAGCAGAACTGGATTAAAAATAGTGAAAGAAAGAGGGTGTGATATACATACTAAGTTTCGCCAAAGAGGAGGGAAACCAGTAGGAAACACTGGATTAGACAGTAATAAACCAGTATGTACTGGCACCAGCTAAGTCTCAACAGCCTTACTTGCAGGGGTGAGGGGAGGGGGAGAATAGCCTCAGGACTGATCGTGTGAAATTTCAGAAGCCACAACCAAAAGCAAGTTACACACAGTAAACAAGACAGCATGGGATAAAAGTGCAAAGATGGAGTTATAGATAACAACTGGACGACACTTAAAAATACAATTATTGGCACATATCCCAAGAAGAGTTCCTCATTTGTACCTTTATAAAGGGCATAAATTATTTGACAGGCTAAATGGACATGTAAAACTTGAAAACAGAAGTAATTATTCTGGCAAAAGCAGACAATGTAGTTCAACCCAAATCACAATGCAGGTTGACAGCAAACTATCACCTTCACGAGTAACTGGGACACCAGATTTAAAACTGCAGTTCCTCAGGGGGCAAGCTGGACTTCTCAATCAGATTGGTCCTCGGAGAAAGGGATTATTCATTAGCAGAAGCAGGACTGAAGAAAAGCTAGGTCTCCCTTGGGTCTCTCATCCTTGGACTCTCCCCTAAAGGAGCTCATTAATTACTTAAATTAAGAAGGGACAGGGAGGCTACATTTGCAGACTTGACACAGTGGTTTTCTACGGTTTCCATTAAAAAGTAGAATTATATAGAAGACAACTAGTGCTGAAATCTTTACAAGTCAGCACTAAATGATAATTATTCTTAGTAAATAAAGCCCACTGCTCATAGTGTTCTCAGTCCTGGTTCTAGTAATTTCTGGCTTTCAGAGACGTCCTTACCATCCTCATCTTCCAAAGCAGCAATTCAGCTCTTTGGTCAAGTTTCGCAAGCAGTTTGCTTGCAGCAGCTACAAAAGACCTTGCTGAACTACAGCAAATTATGTTCTTTACTTGAGCACCTTTAAAATTTTCCCCTCATAATAAGTTCATACATTTATTTGGCTTTTGTCCTTATCAAATTCAGATTCTGAAACACTAGTTATTTCCTGAAGATGTTTCAACAATGATCATGCCCTCGACAGGTGCATTAATTTGTACAATCTGAAGAGAATCTCAACTCCAGATCAACTCTTTGGAGAAATGTTATATGAAAGCAAAATGGAAAAGCAGCACGTGCCCAGATGTGTGTTTATCAACACAGACATAAATCACTCATTTTATGATATAACACTACTATAAGAGATTTGAAAATATATCTCAATATCTCACAATTAACTTCTAAATATTTTCCCTCCAAACTAAGAACCGCCTTAGTTTTAAAAGTCATAAAAATTATTTTTAAAAAGTTTCTTCTGAACTTCTACCAGGTGAAAATAGCATTGTCATAGATATATTTTTTGCAATGGTAATTCAGCACAGTAAGTTTTTTCTCCCAGTATTTTCACAACAGAAGATATACCTTCAAGGTTGTTAACTGAATTTCTCACACTTCACAACTGTTATAAAATAGGCACTACTTATACAAACGTTTTAATACTTTTCAGATTAATTTTGAACAACTTTTCATGCTTATTCTCCATAAAGAAAAAAAATTACTTTTATATCACTCCCCACTCCTAAACCACCATCCTCTGGTGCGCTCCCCAACCACCTGTTCAAACACCTTTTCCCCTCTGGAACAGCAGTCAGTCACTTGTTCATGGGGATAAAATGGGGAGGAGTAGGTTTCAATCTGCTAGGCTATCAAATCGTTGGGCAGAAGGGTCCGTCAGGACCAACGTCATGCACCTAGCATACAACCCATCCCAAGAACTGCTTTCATTTTTACCTTGAGTCCTTAAGCATGCCTTATGGGACTTTGATGTTCATGCAGACGAACTGACTAACAGTTCAGCTTCCAAGCTTATGGGGTCTTGCCACCGATAATAACCACCTCCACACACTTCAGCGACCACCTCCTGAGCACAAACACCCAGACGACTCCACCTCCAACCCTGCACCTCCCGCGAACCAATCGATAAGCAGGTGGTGCATCTTCCCAGAGCCCTCACCTTCTGACTCCCCATCACCTAATCCAGACCATCTCTGGAAGCAATGTTTTCAAACCAGGGGTTGTAACCCACCAGATCATGAAATCAACATACTGAGCTAGGACCAGCACCGTTTTTAAAGAAATAGGAACACTAGAGTGGACTGCAAATAATAAAGTCGTCATGGAACTATTCAGTAATATAAACATTTATGACTGGGTCACAACGTACAATGTATTTCTTACTACAGACTGAAGCTCAAAAAGTTAGATATACCCTGCTCTACGAGTCTCCTGAATCTCCAATCTCTACCACGGTTCACTTCCTTCTCTATCAGTTTAAGTCCCAAGATAAATCACTGTGCACCACACACTACTCTTTTATCAGAACCTGTCAATTTCCTTTCTCTGGGCTGATAATTCTATGATCTTAATCTAATCTTCGGCCTTTTGTGAGCCTGTTGAGCTCAGCTGCAGAAAAGCCCCCAACCCTGTGGCTTGGCAACCATTCTCAAGCTGTGGCCTTTCCCCGCTCTGTCCTCTGTCTTTAGGAATCCTTTCTGTGAGTGTCCCTTTCCCAACAAAGCAGCCAAGTGTGGTTCCAGCAGCACCCCAGGGCAACTTACTGCAACTGCAAATTCTTAAGCCCCACCCAGACCTCCCAGGCAGGAGTATTAACAAGCCCCCACTCATGTGCTGCACCCTCAACTTTAATTACCACTCCCCACTCAGGTGCCAAGTTCAAATGTGACCATTCTAAATCACCTACCTCCTCCTGTCTGCAGGGTGTTCCCAAATCCTCCAGCTCCTCCCAGCAGCTCAGATCATAAGCATTTAAAGAACACACAACATGGGCCAGGAACTGGGACACAGCCATGACTACAAGCTGGGGCTGAACCTCAGAGGTAACTGCTATGACACCGCTGTCTTCCACTCACCTTTGCCTTGGCTCTGTGCACGTCAGACAGTGTGAAGGGAGCCCCTGGGCTGTGCAACGCAGCCCGCCTGCCTGGCCCTCTTCACATTATCACCACGGCACAGAGGAAGAAAGAAGGGCAGCACACCCTTCTTTCCACAGAAGTGATTCTAGCCCCTGGGCTCTACATCCCATCCCCCCTCCTGGTCTCCTCCAAACCTTCCTCCTGAAACAGTTCTAAACACATTCTTAGTTTCTCTACTGGTTTAACTCCAATCCATCTGGTTTGTTCACATGCCTCTGACATACTTATTAAATATGCTTAAAAATCCAGGGGAGTACATCCTGACTTACGTTCCCCTTCTGCTCTCAGTGCTATAGAAAGACTTGGTTGGGTGTTGCAGCCGTTGGGTGTTATATCCCTGACCACAGAGCTGAGCGCATGCTCCAGAAAATGATCTCAGTCACTTAAAGCTCTACCCCACTAACCCAGATCAAATGCAACCATGCGGATGCATGTGACCTGCATGTCCAGTAGTAATCTGACTACAACGCCTGACAAAAAGTGTGTAGCCTCTGGTTTGAGGAGTCTTGAAGTAAAAAGTCAGGAAAATAGAGGCTAAAGCTACGGAGGCAATTAAGGAAGAGCAGCAGCTCTTGCACTTAACAAAAGAAATCAAAGAACAGTGAAGCATGCAACGTATAACAATTCCAAGAAACTACTGGCCAGAGGCACGATGTGACTTCGGGATGTCCGCCTCCATAGGGACCAGATGCTGACACAGCCACCAAGCTGCAAGTTGTCTATTCTCCCCTCCAGTTCCCCAGAGCTAAATGGTTACACTACCCGCACTGAAACCTGGACTTGTAGCTTCATCAGTTACAGACAGAAGTGCTGCACTATTCACTTTGTAAAATAAGGAGGTGCGCTCCCCAACCACCTGTTCAAACACCTTTTCCCCTCCCGGTTCTGCCTCACAACAGCTGTATTTTTATTAATTTATTTTTAATGTTCAAATCCACTTTTATTAAAATTATTTGGAAATTCTGGCAGCAGTACAAAGTCTTTGACCACTGGACATGTTAGACCTGAGTTTATAATTTGGGTTTGGTGTGGGTTTGGGTGCCTGTACTTTTCTAAATCTTCTGTCCTTCATTTCATCACCAAATGGCAAAGCACCTTAAGTTTCTCTATCTACAATACCCTATTATTTATAGAACAGGGATTTGTAAAATAAGATTGAAAAAATGCACAGATTCAAAAAATTCTCTTCAAATATTAAGAACATACAAAGTATAATGAAGACATCTACATTTAGTCCTCCAAGTAACAAGGTGGGTGGTTTGATGTCTTGTTTTTATTTATTGCTAATTATAGTTCAGAGACCAGTGTTTCCAAAAACTATAAAAACCTTCATTGACATTCCCAGTATAGTTCCAATAGGTTTAGAGGGTAAAATGAGTGGAGCACTTGATTTGGCCTTTAAAATCACAAGCCTTTTTATCTTTAGTGGGATTTTTTTTCTTCTACAGTAGCTCAGGGCACTATTTGCTTACTTAATGCCTTATAATTAGCATCTGCCTTATAGTAGATCTAAGTATTGGCCTTGTAAAGTATATTACTGGACAGCAAATGGAAGGAGGCCTTCCTGTCCAAGGCAAAACTTTCACTGGACCTTAAAGTAAAACCTCATAGGGTCTGCTGCTCCTTAGTTGTTCTCCAGTGATCCTCAAGTTGTAAATGGAGGCCTGATTCCAAATTTGCTATGGAATATCATGGTGACTTTGTTTTTATGTCCTGTTCTTTGATCAAAGGCATGGCACATATCAAAAGGTGGACTGTACAAGTGAAGGCTCACGGCAGGTTCTGTATGGCTAATATTCTCTACGCGAGGTAAGCCAATGGAATCGTTGATGTAGGCACACTGGTTTTCCCTCACGATTCTTTCAGACTTCTTGATCATCTCATTGGATTTTTTGTCAGGCCAGGCAAATAATGTCTCCTTTAGATTTCCCTGCAGCATCTTCAGAAAGCAGTGGGAGTCAGTGGGATCGTGGATACTGCTGCCATGTCCTTCGCCCCAACATAGAATCATGAGATTAAATTTTCCATTTCCTTGATCCACAAGATTTCGGGTATATCTGTACTGATCGAACTTGGCGTACACTGCCCACTCGGCGGGGCTGCTCTCGTAGGCTTCCAAGACGGCCTGCACCTCCTCCACACTGACCTCCTCGCTGGCGAAGAGCTGGTACAGGATGCGGATCAGATTGGACAAGGTGAGTGGCTTTAGCACCTCGGTTCGCTCCATCCCTTGCGGACTGGTGGCGCGTGTCTCGCTGCTGGGCTGCGATGGAGGAGCTGAGCGAGCCGAGGAGCCGGGGGCAAGAGTTCCTAGCTGCTAGCCAGACAGTTACACACAGACACGAAGCCCCCAGATACAAGAGTGCCACAGCGCAAAGAAACCCCCGCCAAGGTACCCACCGTGGTGGATCAGAGTACGGGCCGCGCACACAAATCTGGACCAAATCTCTGGCTGTATTTTTAATAGTGTCGAGCTTGGTAACATTTCATTCCATTCTGAATCCCGAGTTTTCAAATCCCTGACTATGGATTAATTCATTAATTTCTCAAATAGTTATTAAGCAGCTATTATGTTCCAGGCACGGTTCTAGGCGCTGGGATATATCAGCGAACAGACAGAAATTGCTTGGTACATAAATTCTAACAGTGAGAAGTATATTAAAATAAAAAAGCACAATAAATGCAATAAATTGGAGAAAATATGTATCTATTCCTTGTAAACAAAAGAACATAAATAATTACCATGATTTTTTAAACTAGTGAATGAATGGATCTAAGTAATGATGAGGAGCAGCTTTTTTGTTTTTTGGTTTTTTTTTTTGCAATACGTGGGCCTCTCACTGTTGTGGCCTCTCCTGTTGCGGAACACAGGCTCCGGACGCGCAGGCTCAGCGGCCATGGCTCACGGGCCCAGCTGCTCTGTGGCACGTGGGATCTTCCCGGACCGGGTCATGAACCCGTGTCCCCTGCATCAGCAGGCGGACTCTCAACCACTGCACCACCAGGGAAGCCCCAGGAGCAGCTATTAATGCCGCAAAAAGAGAAATAACCAGATATTATGGGTCTCCTGATACAAACACAGACCACTACCCTGGTAGCAATTTTAAGGAGGCTGGGGAAGGAAAAAGAGAAAGAAACCACCTAAATCTGACCAAACTTCTAGATTTAACTACCAATTTACAGGAAATAACGGGGGACAAATGAACATCTTGAATACTATAGGATGCAACAGCAAAACCCAGATTCTAGGTAACACTTCAGGTAACCCTTATATATCAGAATTTCTAGGGTGGGGCCCATGCTTCACTCAGTATTTTTCAAACTCCTTCAGTGATTCCAACGTGTCTGGAAGTTTGAAAACCAGTGTTCTAAAGCAGGGCTTCCCTAATGTTAAAGAATAAGCAGTTCTCCTAGGGACCACGTTAAAGTGTAGATTGTTGATCTAGTTGATCTGGGGTGGGGTGTGGGATTTCCATTTCTACCAAGCTCCCTGGTGATACTGATCTCCAAACCAAGTTCTAAAGTTTAGAACACTGGTTCGCAAATTTACCTGCACTCCGGAAACACAGAGGGAATTCCAAAAACTACTGGCTGGGCCTCACCCTCAAGTAATTCTGATTTAATTACTACAAGGTGCAGCCAGGGCACGGGGATTGTTAAAAAGATCCCTGAGTGATTCCAATGTGCCACAAGTTTGAGAACCCCTGGACCAAGGTCAAGGGTGACAGGAAAAAAAGAGATGGTAGAAACTCTGTTCTTGAGTTGACTGACTTAGTCAACCACTAGTCTTCCATTTATTGAATGAATAAACCTTATTCTTTAAACCAGCATGAGACACATTATTTCACAGTCAAAAGCATACTAACTGACTGCAATATTACTGCAATAGAACTGAAAATTTTAGCATCTTCTTACAAAGATCACTCAAATCACTCCTCTTCTATTTGATAAATTTGTATTTTACAGTGATAGGAGCCTTCTCTGCTTTAAGAAACATTACTTATCACTTGACTCTACACCCACTCTTAACTGACACAATCTGGAAGTAAAATTTCTCAAGGGGGACTTCCCTGGTGGTGCAGTGGTTAAGAGTCCCCCTGCCAATGCAGGGGACACGGGTTCGAGCTCTGGTCCGGGAAGATCCCACATGCCGCGGAGCAACTAAGCCCGTGTGCCACAACGACTGAGCCGGTGCTCTAGAGGCTATGAGACACAACTACTGAGCCCACATGCCACAACTATTGAAGCCCACTCACCTAGAGCCCGTGCTCTGCAAGAGACGCGACTGCAATGAGAAGCCTGCGCACCGCAACGAAGAGGAGACCCCACCTGCTTCAACTAGAGAAAGTCCGCGTGCAGCAATGAAGACCCAACGCAGCCATAAATAAATAAATAAATAAATAAATACAACAATTTTATATATATATACAAAAATTTTCTCAAGGAACAAACATCAGTGATGCCTTCTAATTAATAATTGACTTGAATGATCTGGAAGAGGCCAAAGCCAGAAACTTAAAGAAAGCTGCTGACCAAGCACTGGGGTCTTATTTTTTATGTGTCTGGGATGGGGGTGGCAAATGGGACAGGACACAGTCCTACGAGGAACCAAGCAGGCTCCCCACAAGAGGATTGTGGACTGGGGCCAGATGATGGCCAATGAAAAAACCCAATAGAAAAGAGTGAGTAAAGATGGGAAGAGGGCAGAGGAAGTAAAACAACTCAAACACCAACCTGTAATCCCAAATTCCCAACCATGCAAAAACTCTATTACTAAGAAAAAGCAGCCATCAGAATAATTGGAATAGGTGAAATTAATCTTATTATAAAGGTCTGTGAAGACTGTAACTAAACATGCCCAGAGTTTCCAGAGATTATCCAAAGAATTGCTTCTACTTTAAAAAACTTATGAAAAAACAGATTAAACATGATCAAGTGAATATGAAAAAACTTTTTTTTCACAAATACTGTTTAAAAAAAATCTAGGTAACATCTTTTGAAATAAGTTCCTACTATTTCACATAAAATACATTTCAAGTAAATAATGCAATAACTGGTTATCGCCACAGGGCAGAAAGTATTCACCACGTAATAATCAACTTTTCCCATTTCCAGGACTCCATTTATTCTAAGAAACATCATCTGTTAACGGCAGCTTTGCGGGGCAGGGGTTGATGAGAGCACACTAGTAAATTAAAACCACAATACACCCTAGCATTGAGGAAATATAATTAACAGAAATAGGACTGTGGGTTAAGGTTCAGGATCTGAATTCAGGCTATGATGTAAACCCCAGCTGTGTCCCTGGGGAAGTTAATGCCTTTGTGCCTCGGAACCCTCATGCGTGTGATGACTAAACACACTACACCTTAAGTCTACACACATCGACTGATCCTATTCCATAATAGGATTCTATGATCACCTGAATTCTGAAAAAGATGTCAGTATGATACACCTGATTGCCACCTACAAGGATCCTGTCTGTGCCACCTACAAGGATCCTGTCTGTAATCTTAATAGAAAAGAAGGCACCTATGTGAAAAGTCAAGTACACCCCTCCTCCCCACAGGATTAGAAAGTGGTGGTGGTGTTTTTTAAAAAAGAACAGCCAGGGCTTCCCTGGTGGCGCAGTGGTTGAGAGTCCGCCTGCCGATGCAGGGGACACGGGTTCGTGCCCCGGTCCAGGAAGATCCCACGAGCCGCGGAGCGGCTGGGCGCGGGAGCCATGGCTGCTGCGCCTGCGCGTCCGGAGCCTGTGCTCCGCAACGGGAGAGGCCACGGCAGTGAGAGGCACGCGTACCGCAAAAAAAAAAAAAAAAAAGACCAGCCAGGGAGTTCCCCCGTGGTCCAGTGGTGAAGACTCTGTGATCACTGCAGGGGGCATTTGACCCCCGGCTGGGGAACTAAGATCCTGCGTGCCACGCAGTGCGGCCAGAAAAAAAAAAGAAAGGAAGAACCACCACTGGAGAATTTCTACTAAGGCGAGGGACGTGAGAGGATGAAACACTAGGGAGATCAGGATGAAATTCTGAAAAATGGACTAGAAATGAAAAATGGGCATTTTAACCTGCTTCAAAATACGTATTTAATACAAACCAGAAAAGAAAAAAAATGGAAACATTGATCCGTAAGGGAAACAAGAACCTCAGAAAAATTTAAAAAGAAACAAGTATGTACTTGATTTCAAGACTTCCTAGGAGACTACAGTTATCAAGACAGTGTGGTATTGGCATAAAAACAGACATATAGATTTAATGGAACAAAATACAGGCTCCAGAAATAAACCCACACATATAAATGATCAGCTGATTTTGGATAAAGGTGCAAAGGCAATTCAAGGGAGAAAGAACAGTCTTTTCCAACAAGTGGTGCTGACACAACTGGATATCAATATTAAAGAGGAAGAACCTGACCATATCCCATATAAAAGTATAGGATAAAAAGTGGATCACAGACCAACTGCAAAACCTAAACTATGAAACTTCTGGAAGAAAACACAGGAGAAAATCTCTGTGACCTTCAGTTAAGAAAGATTTCAAAAGCACAATCCATAAAGAAAAAAAGGATATATTGGACTTCATTGAAATTAAAACTGGTCAGCAAAAGATTCTTGTTAAGGGGATGAAAAGACAAACCACAGACCTGGAGAAAACATGTGCAAAACACATTATCCGACAAAGGGCACGAATCAGGACATATAACAAACTCAAAATTTAACAATAAGAAAACCACCAAATTAAGCATACGAGCAAAAGATTTGAACACTTTAACAAAGAAAACATTCAAACGGCAAGTAAGGACTTCCCTGGTGGTGCAGTGGTTAAGAATCTGCCTGCCAATGCAGGTGACACGGGTTCGAGCCCGGGTCCGGGAAGATCCCACAAGCCGCAGAG
The DNA here is from genome assembly GCA_004363435.1 of Platanista minor. Classification (NCBI taxonomy): domain Eukaryota; kingdom Metazoa; phylum Chordata; class Mammalia; order Artiodactyla; family Platanistidae; genus Platanista; species Platanista minor. The sequence goes on along the minus strand of RJWK010006847.1, from coordinate 19,634 downwards.
CAACTAAGCCCCTGTGCCACAACTACTGAGCCCGTGCACCACAACTACTGAGGCCTGTCCACCTAGAGTCCGAGCTCTGCAACAAGAGAAGCCACCACAATGAGAAGCCCGCACACCGCGACGAAGAGTAGCCCCAGCTCCACTCCAACTAGAGAAAGCCTGTGTGCATCAACAAAGACCCAACGCAGCCAAAAATAAATTAAAAAAAAAAAAAAAACTGCTGCTAATCAAATTATATATAAAAAAAGGCAAGTAAGCCCATGAAATGATGCTTATCATTATTCATTAGGAAAATGCAAATATAATTACAGTGAGATATAACACATCTAATTAATAATGTCTACAATAAAAAAACACTGACAATACCAGTACTGGAGAGGATGTGGAGCAACTGTTCTCTTTGGTGGGGCCGCAAAATAGTACAGTCACTTTGGAAAAAGTTTTTTAAAAATAAAACACACAGGGCTTCCCTGGTGGCGCAGGGGTTGAGAGTCCACCTGCTGATGCAGGGGACGCGGGTTCTTGCCCCGATCCGGGAAGATCCCACATGCCACGGAGCGGCTGGGCCCGTGAGCCATGGCCGCTGAGCCTGCGCGTCCAGAGCCTGTGCTCCACAACGGGAGAGGCCACAGCAGTGAGAGGCCCGCGTACCGCAAAAACAAAACAAAACAAAACAAAAAAAACACACACACATTTATCAGATGACCCTGCAGTCCCATTCTTAGGTATTTTTCCAAGAGAAATGAAAACTATGGTCACACAAAAACTTGTATGCATATACCTGTAACAGCTTTATTCATAATTGTCCCAAAGTGGAAAGAAACCAAATGTCCTTCAACCTGTTACTGGCTAAACAAATTATATTAAATCCACACAAAGGAACACTACTCAGCAATTAAAAGGAATGAACTACTGATAGACACAACAACACGGATAAATTTCAAATGTTATTCAATTTATATTACATTCTGGAAAAGAGAAAACTATAGGGACAGAAAACAGAAGGGGGTAAGGGCTGACTACAGGGGCACAAGGGCATTGTGGGGGGGCGTTGATGGAACTGTTCTGTGTCTTGTGGTTACGTAACTACAGAGTGTTTGCTAAAACCAAGCCATACACAAAAAGGGATAAATTTTACTGTATGTAAATTGTACTTCAAGTTTAAAAAAGAATCTTAACTTTTACCTCAGACACAAAAATTAGCTGGAAATGGATCACAGACTAAAACTTGAGAGCTAAAACAATTATACTTCTAGAAGTAAACATGAGAAAATTTTTATGATCTTCAGATAGGCAAAGATTCCTTACATGATAAAAAATGAGTAAACCATAAACAAAAGAACTGATAAACTGGGCTTTAACAAAATTACAAATTTGTTTTTGAAACATAAGAAAATGAAAAGGAAGCCATGAACTGGGAGAAAATATTATATATGTATATGAAAAAACTATTATTCAGAATACATAACTCAATAAAAAGAACCCAATAACAAAGGCAAAACACTTGGACACTTCACAAAAGAAGATATACGAATGGTCAAGAGGTATATGAAAAGACGCTCAATGTCATTAGTCATTGGGAAAAGTCAAATTTCCATAGCCTACCACATCAGTACTGGTAAAGAGTTAGAAAACTGACAATATCAGGTATCAGTGAGGACGGGTCTCATTTGTTGCTGGCGGGAGTGTAAAATGGAACAAATGCTTTGGCAAACTGGTAGTTGCTCAGAAAATTAAAAACTTAATACATGTGGCCCAGCAACTCCATTCCAAGGTGCTTACCAAAGAGAAATGACAGTGTCAACAAACACACAACGGATGCTCATCAAAGCTTTATTCTTAGCAGTGAAACACTGGAAACAAGTGACTGGAGAAACAAATTATGGTATATGCATACAACAGAATACTACTCAGCAAAAAAAAAAAATGCTTATATATGTGACAACATGGATGGATCTCAAAACATTATACTAATTGAAAGAAGTCACACAATAAGAGTATTTATTGTGTGATTCTATTTATGTGAAATTTTATAACAAGAAAAACTAATTGATAGTAATGGAAAGCAGATCAGTGTTTGCCTGGGAGTGGGGTGGGGTATGAGGGAACTTTTGGGGATGATGAAAATGTTTTTTATTATGATTGGAGTAATGGTTTTACATAGGTGAATAAATCTGTCAAAACCATCTAACTTTACACTTAAAAGGGGAACTTTATTAGACATAAATTATACCTCAATAAAACTTGATTTTTCTTTGTTTTACTGAAGTATAGTTGACGTACAATATTACCTAAGTTATAGATGTATAATATAGTGATTCACAATTTTTAAAGGTTATACTCCATTTATAGTTACTATAAAATATTGGCTATATTCCCTGTGTTGTACAATATATCCTTGTAGCTTATTTTTTTTTTCTTTTTGCGGTACGCAGGCCTCTCACTGTTGTGGCCCCTCCCGTTGCGGAACACAGCGGCCATGGCTCACGGGCCCAGCCGCTCCGCAGCATGTGGGATCTTCCCGGACCGGGGCACGAACCTGTGTCCCCTGCATCGGCAGGCGGACTCTCAACCACTGCGCCACCAGGGAAGCCCACTAGCCTATTTTATACATAATAGTTTGTACATCTTAATCCCCTACCTCTAGTTTGCCCCTCCGCCCTTCCATCTCCCCACTGGTAACCACTAGTTTGTTCCCTGTAACGTGAGTCTGCTTCTTTTTTGTTATATTCACTACTTTGTTGTATTTTTTAATTAAAAAAAATTTTTATCATTATTTTTAAATTTTGGCTGTGTCAGATTTTCGATGCGGCAGGCGGGATCTTTTCACTGAGGCACGTGGGCTCTCTCCAGCTGTGGTGCACAGGCTCCAAGGGTGCGTGGGCTCTGTAGTTTGTGGCACATGGGCTCTCTAGTTGAGGAGCACGGGCGTAGTTGCCCCGCAACATGTGGGATCTTAGTTCCCCAACCAGGGATTGAACCGTGTCCCCTACATTGGAGGGTGGGCTCTTTACCACTGGACCACCCGGGAAGTCCCTGTTGCATTTTTTATTTTCCACATATAAGTGACAGCATACAGTATTTGTCTTGGAGGGTATTATGCTAAGTGAAATAAGTCAGAGAAAGACAAAACTTGATTTTAAAACAAGTATTAAAAAGGAAAGACATTTATTGTTTTTACAAAGCATAATAGGATAGTGATTAGCTATGTGACAGTAGGCAGTTTTCCTGGAGTTTCCTCACTTATAAAATAGATAATAATAACAGCACATACTTTATAGGTAGTTGTGAAGATTAAATGAAAATATCGATACATGCAGAATATCTGCTATGTAATAATAATGACATTTATTGAGGACTTATTACATAACCACATTCTGGACATTTTCATTTAATCCTAGTCTCACATTCTAATAATTATATCTAATATATTAACTTGAAATCTAAGAAAATGATATACAGTAACAACTACTGAAGCTAAATCCTCAAACTCACATGAAAAAAATATCAAGAAATATAAGAATACACACACATAACCCTAATGAAGAAAATTACTGTTTCAGTAATCAATGCGTAACAAATACCTAAAAACTTAGTGGCTGAAATCAACAACTATTTCATTTCTTCCTGATACTACAATCAAGGCTGGGCTCGGCTGGCTCCTCTGCTGGTCTTAAAGTCACCCCTTGGCTGCCTCCGCTGGTGGGAGGCTGGGGGCCAGACTCAGCTGGGAGGGCTGGACCTTCTCCCTTCCCACATGTCTCCTAAGGTCTCTCCCCCATGTTCCTCAAAGCTCCAGAGAACACAGAAGCTGCCGACTTCTTAAGGCTTGAGCCTGGCACGGGCCCATCATCATCTCTGCAGTGTCTTGCTGATCAGGAGTGCCACAGGGCCAGGACAGGAATAAGTACCAGGAAGGTGCTTCTCTGGGAGCCACTGATGGAAGGACATCAATAAAAGGGACCAGGTTTGCAAACAGCAGAGAAAGACTATAGCATCACCTGGGGTTGTAAACGGATGCCAACCTGAATATCATCATTGTTAAAAGGGCTAGAATAACAACTAACCGTATGAAGGTTTCTTTAACAATGTGTTCCTTATGCAATACATGATACCAGTTACATGCTGACTAAAAAAATGTGTAGTTCTGTCCCCGGTGGCGCAGTGGTTAAGAATCTGCCTGCCAATGCAGGGCACATGGGTTTGAGCCCTGGCCCAGGAAGACCCACATGCTGCAGAGCAACTAAGCCCGTGTGCCACAACTACTGAGCCCACACACCTAGAGCCTGTGCCCCGCAACGAAAAGTAGCCCCCGCTTGCCGCAACTAGAGAAAGCCTGCGCGCAGCAATGAAGACCCAATGCAGCCAAGAAAAAAAAAAGTGTAGTTCTGTCAATAACAGCATTGGTTATTGTTGCTTTTTTTGAGGGGGCAGGGTGAGATGTATATATATCAGGGTCACCAAGGAATCTTTTGGAAAAAAAAACACGAAACACCTCACCATTCTAATTTTAAAAAGGGTGCCTAAGGAGTTCCTGTGTGCTCTGCATAAGTGCTTCCTGTGATTCTAATATGCATCCCCATCCCCACATCTCCACCACATACAGAGTCGGATGAGGGCATGTGATACAGATAATCCAAATTTTAATTGTTCACCAGAACCTACAAGTGAGACACTGTTTTAAGAGTTTACGACCCAATTCCTGGAAATCTCCGCCCCTTCCCCAAAATAGTTGGAATAATTCTCCCACTCATTAGACTATGAAATTACCCAAACTATAAAAACTAACCACCCCATATTTCGGGGCGTCTCAATTTCTAAGACAGCCCACACTCTGTCTATGGAGTGTGTATGTCCCTGAGTAAACCTTCTTTCACTTAAAAAAGTTTACAAAGGGCTTCCCTGGTGGCGCAGTGTTGAGTCCGCCTGCCGATGCAGGAGACACGGGTTCGTGCCCCGGTCCGGGAAGATCCCACGTGCTGCGGAGCGGCTGGGCCCGTGAGCCACGGCCCCTGAGCCTGCGCGTCCGGAGCCTGTGCTCCGCAACGGGAGAGGCCACAACTGAGAGGATGCGCGCGTACCGAAAAAAAAAAAAATTAGAACTAAGAATAAAGAATAAAGGTTCTCTCAAGTGTGAGCACTAGAGATTTCATAATGCTTTTAACTTGCACAATCAAGTCCATGTTCAGTTATGATTTATTCAAATAAACAAGTACAATCCACTCATGGACAGTATTAAAGTTATTAACTCTCTCTTCCAGAGCCTAAGCTAAGGAAACTGTTGTACCTTTTTGACTCCATAATCACAGGTAGAGATGGCTGTTTCTCATTTTGTGATAAAGTTGCTGATACTTGTACTTGAAAACCATGTTAATTAGCATACAGATCCTGCTGTGCTGCCACCTTGAAATTTTTGTTACTCTTTGGGAGCTTCACTAGTACCAGGTCAAAAACCAAGACTTCACCCCAAACTACACAACAATCAGAGGCCAAGTCAACCAGCATTTAGACATCCTAACTCTCCCCAGGCTTCAGTGATTCACTGCTTATTACACGGGAGGAAAGTTTCCCTACAGTCCCTGTACAGTCAGCTCCTGACCACCTTTTCCAACCCCACTTCCTCTTCCCACCTGGCAACTCTTAGCCGCCCACTCACTTCCGTTGTCAACATGTCAAGTTCTTTCCCACCTCACCATCCTGGCCCCGTCCAGGGCTGCGGGGCCTCTCCTGGAGTCTCCTCTAAGACCGTGGTCACCGCATCCCCTTGAACAGGAGTGAGTAGCAGTCTAGCAAGATCCCGCATACCATGCTTCGATGGTTCTCCAAGTACAGTCTGCACAACTCTGGGGGTCCCTTGAGACTTTTTCAGGGGGCTCACAAGTCAAAACTATTTCCATAATACCATATATTATTTGCCTTTTCCACTATGTTCATATATGCACAAATGGTGCTAAACCAGTGGTGGGTAAAACTGCTAGACTGGTGCTCCTTAGCACAAATCAAGACAGTGGTCACAAACTGTAGAGGACAGTCATTGTATTCTTCACCACTGTGCACTCACAGCAAAAAAGGAAAAAAAAAGCCAAGCCATTTTTACTTAACAATGACCTTGAGGAAGTGGTAAAAATTATTAATTTTATTAAATCTTGACCTTTAAATACATGTCTTTTTAATGTTCTGCAGATAAAATGGGATGTATGCATAAAGCATGGCTGCTACACACTGAAGTGTGACGCTGTCTGGGAGAAAAGCACTTGTGCAACGGTTTGGGAAGTGGTCTGAAACAGACACTTTTATAATGGAACACCATTTTTACTTGTAAGAATGACCAACAAACTATCATTGTTTCAGATGTGGGTATCTGGCAGACATTTTCTTGTAAATGAAAGAAATGAGACTGTCATTTTAAGTAAAAGTGGTAGCATTTTGCCAACAATCAAATTCGAACTCTCAAGAGGAATTAGAATTCTGCATTACTCAGGGTGAACTTAACAGCTTCCCAATATTTAGATTTTTCTGAGATTGATGCTGATATTAAAAAATGTCATTTAAAGAAATATCTGTATATTGAAATGCGTCAAAATGTGGAAGGATCTGCATAACAGTGAACCAATATTTTCCAAATGACCAACGTACGATGTTCCCAAATCAGGTATGGGTAGCAGATCCATTCAAAGTGCAAACAAACCAACAGAGGTCAGTGTGACAGAGTGAAAAAAACTTCATCCATGTGAGTTTAGATGCTACAACTTACTTCTAACAAACTACCACTTATGGAGTCTTGGTTCGATGGTGTCAAAGAATACCCACAATTACCTGAAAAAGTAGTATTTAAATGCTCCTTCCTTCCCCAGGTATGTATCTGTGCAGGCTCATATACTTTATTAAAGTAACATCCTGGAATGAATTAAGAAGCACATATGAGAATTCAGCTGTTTTTTAAACCAGGTATTGAAGATAGTTGCAAAACTGTAAAACACCATCAAAATCCCAGTTGCTTTTTTTTTTTTTTTGGGGGCAGAAATTGATAAGCCAGTCCTAAAATTCGTACGAAAATACAAGGGACTCAGAACAGTCAAACAATCTTAAAAAAGAATTAAGTTAGAGGGCCCACACTTCCGTTATTTTGAAACTTACCAAAAAACAACAGTAATCTAGACAGTGTGATACTGGCACAAGGACCATATAGATCAAAGGAACAGAGTCCAGGAATAAACCCGTACATTTATGGTCACGTGTTTTTTTGTTTTTTTTTTGCGGTACGCGGTCCTCTCACTGTTGTGGCCTCTCCCGTTGCGGAGCACAGGCTCCGGACACACAGGCTCAGCGGCCATGGCTCACGAGCCCAGCTGCTCCGCGGCATGTGGGATCTTCCCGAACCACGGCACGAACCCGTGTCCGCATCTGCAGGCGCCACTGCGCCACCAGGAAAGCCCCCACGTGGTTTTTGACAAGGATGTCAAGACAATTCAGTGAGGAAAGAATAGTCTTTTAACAGAAGGTGCTGGGACAACTTGTTATCTACATACAAAAGAATCAAGTTGTACTCCTATCTCCCAATACATACAAAATTTAACTCTGAATAGATCATAGACCCAAATATAAGAAATAAAAGTATAAAATATTTAGAAGAAAACATAGTGGTAAATCTACATAGCCTTGGATTGGGTAATGGTTTCTTAAATATGACACCAAAAGTACAAGTGACAAAAGAAAAAATAAATAAATTGGACTTTGTCAAAATTAAAAAATTTTGCTTCAAAGGCCACCATCAAGAAAGTGAAAAGACAACCCAAAGAATGGAAAAAATTATTTGCAAATAGTATATGATACTTCACACCCCTAAGGATGGCTGGTACAAGAAAGACAGATGAGCTAGTTAAGTATTAGAGAAATGCAAATCAAAACTATAATGAGGTACCACTTCACACTGGTCAGAATGGCATTAAAAAGTCTACAAATAACAAATGTTAGAGAGAGTGTGGAAAAAAGGGAACCCTCCTACACTGTTGGTGGGAATGTAAGTTGGTGCAGCCACTATGGAGAACAGTATGCAGATTCCTTAAAAGATTAAAAATAGAACTACTGCATGACCCTGCAATCCCACTCCTGGACATATATCTGGAAAAGATGAAAATTCTAATTTGAAAAGATACATGCACCCCTATGTTCATAGCAGCACTATTTACAATAGCTGAGACGTGGAAACAACCTAAACATCCATCGACAGATGAATGGATAAAGAAGATGTGATACATATATACAATGGAATATTACTCAGTCATAAAAAAAGAATGAAATAATGTCATTTGCAGCAACATGGATGGACCTAGAGATTATCAAACTAAGTGAATTTAAGCCAGACAGAAAGACAAATACACTGTATCACTTATATGTGGAATCTAAAATATGACACAAATGAACTTATTTACAAAGCAGAAACAGACTCACAGACATACAAAACAAACTTATGGTCACCAAAGGGGAAAGGAGGTGGGGGGAGGGATAAATTAGGAATTTGGGATTAGCAGACACACACTGCTGTATATATAAAACAAACAACAAGGTCCCACTGCATAGCACAGGGAACTATATTCAATACACTATAATAAACCATAATTGAAAAGAATATGAATATATATATACATTACAGAATCACTTTCCTGTACACCAGAAACTAACACAATGCTGTAAGTCAACTGTGTCAATAAAAAAAAATAAATAAATAAAAAATAATAAAAATTAAATAAAAAGACAGATAAGTGTTGGTGAGGATGTGGAGAAATTGAAACCAATTTTAACTGTTGGTTGGAATGTAAAATGGTTGGAAAACATTTTGACAGTTCTTCAAAATATTAAACATAAAATTACCATACGACCCAGCAATTACACTACTAGGAGTATACCTAAAAGAAGCGAAAACATGTCTACACAAAAATCACACACACAAAATATGAAATACGAACGCTCAGAACATCAGTACTTCTAATAGCTCAAATGTAGAAACAGCCTGCATGTCCATCAATTGACAAATGTATGAACAGAATGTGGTATATTCAAATAACGCAATATTATTTGGCAACCAAAAGGAATGAATTACTGATACATACTACAACATGGATGAACCTTGAAAATATTTATGTTAAATGACAAATGCCAGGTACAAAAGACCATGTATATGTGATTCCATTTATATGAAATGTCCAGAATAGGTAAATTAATAGAAACAGAAAGTAGATCAGTAGATGACAGGGGCTGAGGTGAGGACAGGATGGGAAGTGACTGACTGCTAATGAGTACAGAGTTTCTTTTTGGGGAGATGAAGGTAAGTAGGGATCAATATAACCCACATGGACATCAAAGTAACATCTGATGTAACAAAAAAGAAGCAAACTCACAGATATACAGAACTAACGGTTACCAGTGGGGAGAGGCAATACAGGGGGTAGGGAATTAAGACGTAAAAACTTTTATGTACAAAATAAGCTACAAGGATATATTGTACAACAGGGCAATATAGCCAGTGCTTCATAGTAACTATAAACAGAGTATAACCTTTAAAAATTGTGAATTTCTTTGTTATACACCTGTAACTTATATAAATATTGTACGCCAACTATACTTAAAAAAAAAAGTCTAAAAAATTACATTAAGCACTGGGAAATCATAATCACAAATGCAAAAGCTCTTATTATTCTCTTGTACAAAACAATGTATGACACTGAAAAAAGTTAATTTCAAGCTTCAACACAAGGTGGTCACTACAGGACTATCCCCTCCCACAGGTACACAACTTTTTACCTTAAAAATTTTCAATGCAATGTGTTAGAAAAGGATAGGATAATTAAAAAATATACAGCAAATCAGAATACAATTGGACTATATTCTATCGGAAACAAATTTAATGACATCTTTCCCTCTGAAGTATCCAAATCAAAGGATGCATGTTCTTTACTACCTAAAATATTTTGACAAGGTAGGTAATAATTTGAGTTACTTTTACTGAATTGCCTTTTACCAAACCACAGAATTGTTTCATTTTCTCTTAAGTTCTTTCACATTCCTGTGATTCCCTCTTGGCTTGTTAACCTCTGAGGCTTATATATGACAGTCTTTTGATGATGGTCTAATGGTAAACTCCATTAACAAAGCTCTCTGTAGAACATTCCAGTGAAAAAGGTGCCAGATTTTATTTGAAGATAATTAAATGACACTATAACTTTAATTCGATTAAGTTTAGTTACCTCCTATCACGGGACTACTCGTTTGTGTTAGAAACAATAGATGTAAGGGAGCTGGTACATTTGGCCATCACTAAAACAATTGCTACAAAGCACTCCCTGAAAGCCAGCCTGCATTACAGGTGACCTGTCCTAAAAAGCTTAACACTGTAAATAACAGGAAAAGTAAAAAGAGTTGTATAAATTACCTGAGAATTAGATTTTCCTCACTGGTAGGTTTATCAATGTTTTTTAAAAATACAAAATTTGAACGCCAAGTAGTAAAACAATCATTGCACTTGCTAGTTTTATCTGAAGGCAAACTTTTAAAATAAACTTACAAGTATTTTACTAGTCAAACTGGCATAAGATATTTTAAACCAAAAGAACATTCTAGGAAAGGTGTGGTTTCTAGCTTAGCCTTTTCCCACCCCCAGTAAATATGACACAACAGCTTAGTATCATAAAGTAATACAACCTAGAAAAGAAATACAGATACTCAAATTTCTCTAGTATAGCACCACTCGCAAGCAAGCGTGTCAGTAAACTCAGTAGTCTGAATACTGAATACTTCTCCAGGGAATTGTCTTTTTTTGATGCTGGCAAAACAAAAGAGCCCACAACTACAAAATGTCCTGGTTCGTAACAAAGGTAAACAATTGTAAAATCAAATGCAAAGACTGGGAATAATTTAACCTCTGCAAAATACATTTCACTTTAATCACCACATATGAAAATAAATACGGAGAAAATGGCGTAGGATATAGCAATATGACATACTGAAGGCACAGAAAATAGGGACTGGACTTACTCTGTATGCCACTGGAGGCTAACTTAGCACAGTATTTTATTAACAGCAATTTAAAATAAATGTGAAGTGAAGGCAAAGAGGTGACGTGTCACATCTGGGTCTTTAGAAGGATGGTGACTAGAAGGCAGATAAGACAGAACGGGTTTCAACTGGACATAAGGAACTTCTTTAGCAAAAAACAGTGATAAAATGCTAGACTTGCTTACTGAAGACTGGAATCACCAGCTCCAGAATTTCAAGGGGTCAGTAAGTCGGGATCTTTTGGGACATTCTCCCAGTTGAGATCAGGTAGCCCAGGTACAGGTCACCTGTAACTTGATTATTCAGAAACTGCTACGTTTAATTAGTGGGCACTCTAACTGATTAGATAGAACTCACTCAAGAGCCAAGATATGTTATAGTCCCACACTTCAAAATGCAGAGAAGCAAAGGACTCCGTGGTTCAGACTGCCAATAAAGGTGGGATGCCGGGTTCCATACGGGCATTCGGAACGGTCAGGGGCTTCAAATAAAATCTGAGGCACGGTTCCTTCATGGCTGCAGCTGTTAAGGCTGTCACCTGTTCTTCCCCCACACGATTTGGCACTGCACCCTACAGGAGTCACCCCCTATCTCTATACAAGCGTCTCTCGGTCTCTGATCTTGACTCCCCCCTGCACTCCCCGGCCCTTTGACGGAGAGAGATGATAAAAGGATGAGTAAGCACGCTGTAGCTAGTCTTGGGCAAAGAGCACAGACCTTGGCACCGGCCGTGGAAAATGGGGGTTAAGAAGCAGAACAGAAAGCGAGCGAGCTCGGGGAGTCTGTCCAATGAGCAGCCGGCAGTTACAAGCTTTCCTCCTTCTGCAATCACCAGAGACTCCAAACCTGCTTTCACGCCCCCGCCCCACTGTGGTCAAGCGCACATCCTCCTGAGGCTCATTTACTTCTTAAAAACCACACGAAAAGATAAAGGTAATTTCTCCAGGCTGCCCGTTGTCAAAGACCATAAAGCCTCACCCTGAAGCATGGCTAAGTCCAACGGTTCTCTTTTCTCACTCGTCTTCTAGCACCCCGTCCCGCCCCACTCCACCCCAAACCACCTCCGTTCGGCAAAAAAGCGACTGCCACCAACAGTTGCAAATATATGTCAACCTTTTTCGGGCGGGGGGGGGGAACTTTTGAATTACTTCAACAGCCTGGTTACAAGTACCTGACCTTATTTTTTTCCCAAAGAAAAATAGGACACCGAGAGATCAAAAATTGCTCTTTCTGTGCCCTCCTACTTCGGCCGCTGGCAGCACCTAAGGGGCTTCCGAAGAGGACTCTTCCGAGTTTCTTCCGTAGGAAACTTGCCCTCACTAGCCAAACGTCCTTCAGGTCCCTGGTTTTCTTTAAAATGCTGAACTTCACAGACAGATGAAAAAGCCCAAGGTGCTATTTCCTTTGTTAAAATCCCACGGACTTTAATTTGGGGTGGAAAGGCTAGCAACGATCACGACAGCTCGCCGCGGGGAGGTGCAGAGGGACAGGTGCGGTTCCTGCCTTTGGGGGCCCCGCGGCAGTCGGCCGAGCGGCAGACCCCACACCGCCTCCCCGGCCCCGGACCAACCTGAGCTCCCCGTCCGCCCGCGGCCTCCCAGACACTTCCCGCCGCGCCCGGGCCGCCCGCCGCCGCCCCGCGGGCCCGGCCGCGCCGCCGCCTCCGCTCAAGATGGAGGTGGCGGCGGCGGCGGCGGCGGGCGGCTGGCGGCTGGTTACGAAACGCGCGGCCGCCACATGGCCGCGCCGGCCCCAAACTTGGCCGGGCCCGCCGCGTCCCGGCGCCCAGGCGAGGCCGGGCGCGAGGAGGCCGCGCGGTGCCCGCCACTCACCCACAGACCGGTAGCCCAGGATCGCGATCTTCCGGGACTTGGACTGCGGCATCTTAGCGGCCTCCTCAGCCCCGGGCCAACCACATCAACCGTGGCGGCGACGGCTCCTGTGCTGCGATCGGTGGCGGCCGCGCCGGGGCACAGCGGCATCCAGGGGCGGGGCGGGCGGGCGCGGCTGCCTCGGCTCCTAGCTCGCGCGCCCAACCGCCCGGAACCGCCGCGCGGCCCCGCCCCCCAAACACGCCCACGTGACCGCGGGCCGCCGCAGGGCCCCCAGACAGAGGCTCGCGTCAGCGCCGCACTCCCGCTGCGGCGGCCGCCCTCGCCCCCGAAACGCACGAGGTTGCGTCGGGCGGTGTTTTACTTTAAACGGAAAAAGAGAGGACGCCGAGATGCCCCTGGAAAAATCACGACTGAAACTCGCTGCGTCATGACCCTCCCACCGGCTTCCGCCGCTTTTTAATTACGCCAATTCTCTCCGAGCGCTGATTGGGCAGTTCTAACCCGCCCGCACGATGACGCGACGGAAACTCCTTCTCCCATTGGGGGCGGTGGAGGGGAGGAGCCAGAGGCGGGGCTGCTTGCCCGGGAGCTAAAAATAAATTCGGACTGGGACCGCGCGGTTGGGCACCAGTGAGGTTTGAAGGCTTCGAACTTCCTAAGGGTCGGTGGTGGACGGGAGGGGCGGAGAGAAGCTAGCTCCCCAGTGATTGGTTAGGTCGGGGTGAGGAGGCGGGGCAAGATGTGGGAGATGCGGTGATTGGTGGAACGCTGAGCGGTTCGTGGACTCGCGCCCTCTGAGCCCTTGGCGCGAGGCGCGAGGCGCGAGGCGCGAGGCGCGAGGCGCGAGGCGCGAGGCGCGAGGCGCGAGGCGCGAGGCGCGAGGCGCGAGGCGCGAGGCGCGAGGCGCGAGGCGGTTGCTCGCTGTTCTGTCGGTTGGTTAGTACCTTACTCGTGTTTTTTTTTTTTTTTTAAACTCTTTGCTATATTAGCGTTAGTAAGTCTGGGTTTGAGGATGCAGGTGATGACTAAGTATCATCCATGGGTGAAGGACCGTGGGAAGAATGGAATATGCGTTAATTCAAAATGTCATGCATTTCATTGAAAAAGTGCGCCCCCCCCCCCATTTCTGGTCTCAACCCTGGAATTTGCGGATCCCGCACACCTCACGGGAAATAAATAGCGCAAGTCGACATATCTTTAACTGTCAACACCTGCGTGGCTAATTAAGTAGGCAAACGTAAACATCAGCCGCTGTTGGTTGAGAACTCTCCAGAACCGTCCTTCCGAGGGGCGGGGGGGCAGAATTTAAGACCGATGCGCCTGCGCTCTGGTGTGGGTTGACTTCTCCGGTAAAGAGACGCTGCTGTATTTCCCACAAAAGGCGCACTAACAACCCCTTTTTCCAGTGGTGCTGGTGAAGGGCCCTGGGGGTGGCACCAAAGTTGGGGTACAAGAAGGGACGGCAGCCCGGGAGGCCTGGGTCCTGCAAAAAGAAGGTGAGGGCTTCCCTGGTGGCGCAGTGGTTGAGAGTCCGCCTGCCGATGCAGGGAACGCGGGTTCGTGCCCCGGTCCGGGATGATCCCACGTGCCGCGGAGCGGCCGGGCCCGTGGGCCATGGCCGCTGAGCCTGCGCGTCCGGAGCCTGTGCTCCGCGACGGGAGAGGCCACAACAGTGAGAAGCCCGCGGACCGCAAAAAAAGAAGGTGAAAGCCGGGCCCAAGAAATGAGGATGCGATGAGAGTTTTCCGTCATGGTAAGTATTCTTGTCCATGGCAGTTGCCAAAGAAGCAGATACCCACTAATCCTACCGATGTACCCTGTTGTCCTCGGGCAGTTTGGCAGCGTTGACCAGCGTGGCTGAGTGGGACCACCGCTCTCTGGTCATGGCCCCTCCCAGTGAGCACAGAGGAGGAGCCCCCAGGAAGCTGAGCGGCAGGGTAGGAGTCCTGGTATGAAAATTTAGAGGTGACAGCCTCATACAGACGCCTTGGTGAGTTAGAACACTGGTGTTATGGCAGAATCCTTCCACCATCCAGCTGAAGTACTCAACAGGAGAGGGAGCCTGCACATATTCATGTCCTGGGGCGTCTACATATTGAAGCACCAGGCCACCAGCTGGAAGTGAGAAATGCCTTTAAAGTTGTATTTTAGCTTAATGGATTTTTGCATTTCTACTCTGTAATTAGTTGAAATATTTTTAAAAATTCAGGTCAAATGTATAATTTTTATCCTGTGAATTTGGATGCACCTACTGCAGTATTTTGAACTGATGGTACTAGACTCTCTAGTGTGCTGTGAAGTCAGCTTAGTGGATGTTTTTTGTTTTTTTAAATAGAAGAACAGAATAAAAAAAAGTACCTTGCATAGTAAGGGTGAGTATTGTTTCATGACACTTCTGTTGTATGTGTATGTATACTTATAGTTATGCTGTATATGTGTATTATATACTGAGTTCCATTGTAAAATGTATTTCTTACTGTACATTGCCTCAAAAAGTTTGAAAGCACTGCCCTAGCCTGGGAGTTTTAGGAGTCCAGACTGGGAAACGCAGTTGTAAAGGACAAATTCATTCAAGAAATGTTTCAGTTGTGTTAAAGCCCTTTAAGACCAGACCCAGGAGTTCTGAAAATTCCTTTATTCCAGAATGGGGAGAATTTCTTTGGTTTAAGAAATGACTCAGATTACCTAAAATATTTGGGATTGATGTATGAATTCACATAGAAATAACTGACTGCAGCCAGACCATATAGAAAATGGACTTGCTTCTGAATTCAAAGTACAGTTGACCTTGAACAACACCAGTTTGAACTGCAGGATCCACTTACATCCGGATGTTTTCAATAGCAAATATTATAGTACTACACAATCCAAGATTGGTTGGATCTGTGGATGCCGGGTGGCAGATACAGAGGAACCACATATCTGGAGGGCCATTCTCGGATTTTCCACTCAGCAGAAGATCTGTGCCCCTAACCCCTGTGATGTTCAAGGATCAATTGAAGTTCTTTTGATTGAGAACACTTGTTAACCTTTTCAGCAGCAGGGAGTTGTGCCACCAATCAGTTTATCCTGTGCAGGTTCTGCTCTGTCTTACGGCCTCTGCGTACTGCCTTCTCTCTGTGTGTCCTTCTGTTTCCCTGGGAACCAAGAATTCTGTCTCTTCCATTTAAATTCCAGAGAGAAGACATGGTGAGTTCAGCTAATTAACATTATCTCTTGAGTGAGGAGCTCATGCTAAACCTATAGATTGGCCAGGTAAGGCTCCCTTGGCCCAAACCTCCTATGTAGCTGGTCGTGGCAGTTGATAGCAGTTATTTGAAGCTTGAACTGTTCTTTATTTAGGATTATGTTGTGGGATGTCATTTCTAAGGCCAGTGACATCTGACTTCTAGTTGGAACTAATTCCCGGAGGTAATGTACAAAACTTTTTTTCTACATTGGGTTAGACTAAGAAAGAGAGGAGTGAAAATCACTACTATGCTTATTTTTCCTAGAAAGACATTTGTGAAATTATTTTACCTTTTCACACGTGAAAGGGTGACCCTAAATGAAAGTAGGCATGAAGGCGTTTTTTTGTTTGTTTGTTTGTTTTGCGATATGCCCCCAGCCGCTCCGCAGCATGTGGGATCTTCCTGGACCGGGGCACGAACCCGCGTCCCCTGCATCGGCAGGCGGACTCTCAACCACTGCGCCACCGGGGAAGCCCCAGCATGAAGGTGTTTTCTTGTTGTTTTGGTTTTTGAATGTTTGATGAAGGAAGACTAGAAAAAGAACTAGGCTCACCTTAACCTTGGTACAAGCCAAATCAGACTGGTCTGTTATGCCTCACATAGGGTATTGTTAAAAATCAAACAATCCAGATTTGGGCAGCATGCCAAGGTCATTTCACTGTGTGGTCTTGTGAATGAGAGAGCGGTTTCCTTGGCAGGGCCTTGGTAGGCCTGTCCTCAGTGTCCTAGCCATGAGGCCATCGTGCAGAAGCCATGCCCCCGACTTACCCGGGGCTGAAAGAAGATCCTCTTTTTTTCCAAATCCAGGGGGATCAGCCTGGCCCAAACCCTGAGGTGTGGGGTTTCGTGAGGTGCTCCCAGAAGTGGGAAGTGGAGTGAGCCGGCGTGGCCCTTAGTCCATGACGTGGGCTGAGCGCGAGAAAGGAAGTCAGCTCAGCAGGAGCTCTGAGGACAGGTCAGGCCTCTGCAGTAGCTGTAGATTATTCACCATGTGAGCTGATGAATTATGACCGACCAGGGTTCTTGGACTCTTTAATGAGTAGAAATTGATAGGAGGTCAGATGAGAAATTCAGAGAAGGCTTTACTGGGGCTTGTGCTGTAGCACAAGGGAGGGAGAACAAGTAACAGGTGCGTTTGCTCGCTCCCTGAGGGGGGGTGAGTTGGTCCCTTAAATGGGGAGAGGATGGGGGCCGATGGGTGGGTTGGGCTGGAGGTGGCTTAGGTAGTCTGCCCTCCCCCTTGGTGATGCTGTGTGCAGGGATCATGCTTTTGCTCCTGGTACCTCAGATGTGGCAGTTGGGTTTTGGCTTTTTTGTATCTTATTGTTCATAATTGGCCCCAACAATACATGCATGCAGCTATTTTTAGTCCCTTTTAGTTTCTTTGTATTCTGTTGCTCCAGGACTGGGGAGAGGAGATGTTTGTCCAGGTGCAAGCACTGCAGTAAAGGGTCCCAGGTCCCAGCCTATGTCAGAATATGTCCCCCACAAAGATATGTTGAAGTCCTAACGCTCTCAGAATGTAATCCTATTTGGAAATAGAGCTGTTGATGATATAATTAGTTAAGGTGAGGTCATACTGGAGTAGAGTGGGCCCTAGTCCAATATGACTGGTTTCCTCAGAAGAGGAGATGCAGACGCACACACAGAAGGAGGTGGAGACTGGAGTGATGCTGCCACAAGCCGAGGAGCACCTGGCGCTCCTAGGAGCTGGAAGAGGCAAGGAAGCGCCGTCCACTAGAGACTTCAGAGGGAGCATGGTCCTGCTTCCCTCTGAAGGGAGGGTTTTAGATTTCTGGCCACCAGAACTATGAGAAAATAAATTTACTTTTTTTTCCCCATGGGTCATGGGATCTTAGTTCCCCGACGAGGGATTGAACCCAGGCCCTCGGCAGTGAGAGCACAGAGTCCTAGACACTGGACTGCCACATAATTCCCTTTATGTTTTTTTAAGCCTCAGTTTGTAGTACTTTGTTAGCAGCACCTCTAGAAAACGAACCCATCCGCTGTCCTCAAATTATCAGTAAAGTTTCATTTAAAGTTTGAATCTAGTTTCTGCTGGGCAGTGGGTGAAATTGGCCTTCTTTCCAACATTCCAAGCCAGCTTGTGCCTAGCGGGAGTGCTCACTAGCAGAGTGCTAGCTGCCCGGCAGAACAGGTCCTGGGGGTCCCTGTGTGGTCATCAGGCATGACGGCTGGAGGGGAGCAGCTGCTCCTAAAAGCCCGTGCAGCAGCAGCAGCATCTGGGGATGCTGGGGAGAACCGGGAGGCCCAGGTCCTCGCAGTAAAACCAGGCGATGGCTTGGCCACCGAGGCTTTGATTACATATGCTCTTCAAATGTGCCTTAGATGTGGAATTTAGTCACAGTGCTCATAAGCCACTGAAAGTTATAATTACCATTTGAGGGAGATATTCACCATTGGTTCCTCCTCCTATGTGAAGAGTTCTCAGTGTTGGGTTTTATCCAGCATGTTGGGATCCAGGGTGTCTACCATTGGTGTGCAGGGAAAAAAAAAAGAACTTCTTGTGTTTTTTTAACATTTTTATTTTAAGAATAAAATAATTGAGCTTTGCTAATATGTAATACTGTGTATGGATTGACCATGGCACCGTCATGGCCGATGGTGGCATGTGGTGCCTGGGATGAGAGGTGTCCTGTTGGGGCTTCCACGGCAGGGAGGGCCCGGCAGTGTTGTCCTCACCGTTTAGTGTTCAGAATATTATAATGTATTGCTTTTCACATGTCTGGTTCTGAGGAATTACAGAATGTATTATCTAAGTTCTGCTAAACTGAATCTTACAAAGTGGTCATGGGTCTTAAAAGATTTCCTTCAAAGAAACCATGAATTAATGATGAGAATAAAAATGCAATATAAGCACACACTAAGAAAAATAGCAGGGCTGCCACCTCTTCCTTGTATGAGCTTTTTGCCAGATACATTAAAGGTAAACATGATAATCTAATCACATCTTACAAGAAAATGACCAAAAATTTTTACAAAAAGGTAAAAATTAAGCACATTTAAAATATGGATTCACATCCACTGTCATTAATGATGACTAAGTGTAATTACACCTTGATATTAGCTGATAATGTAGTGAATATCCCTTAATAAATAATGAGACGTTTAAAAACTAAGCATCCAAAACACTAAGGCAGCTTTTACAAATTTTTCTGCAGCTTTTTTCTTTGGGAAATTTCAAGCATGTATGAAAGTAGATTAGTACAGTGAACCCCAGACCCATCACTTGCTTCATTCAATATTTATCGAGACATGGACCATCCTGTTTCATGCTACCCATTACCCACCCACCCACGGATTGTTTTGAAGTAAATCCTAGACGTCATACCATTTCATTCATAAGTGTTTCAGTATTTTCTCTGAAAGGTGACTCTTTTAAAAAAAAATGTAACGTGCTATTTTTACTCTGAAAACAAAGAAAGCCAATAAAGGAATCCTTAATACCATCAAATAGCCAGACTATTCAAATGTCTCTTTTTTTTTTTTTTTTTTT